>JBCEWC010000144.1:0-76624 GCA_038996855.1 Solanum aculeatissimum
AGACTTTGGGAAGAACTTTGTAACATCTCGAAATCTCACAATATGGAATGGTTGGTCGCTGGTGACTTTAATGAGGTTCTTCATGCAAATGAGAAACTAGGTGGCAACCCCATTAGCCGTAGTCGAGCCAAGCATTTTTGGAACTGCCTCCAAGATTGTGGACTGGTTGACTTAGGCTTTATAGGACAAAAATTCACTTGGACCAACATGAGATTCAGGAACAGAAACCACCTCATTTTTGAAAGGTTGGATAGATGTGTGGCAAATACCCCCTGGATAAACAAGTACCCAAACTCCGCTGTGACGCACTAGCCGAGAACAAAGTCTGACCACTGTCCTCTCTTAGTATCCCTAAATGCCAGAACTGTCTCGAGCTCCCCAAAGCCTTTTAGACTAGAACCTATGTGGTGTGGACATCCCACATTTAGAGACCTTATTGCTAATGTGTTCCAGCCAAACAAAGAATTATTGGAGTCCATTAAGTGCTTCCAAACAGACGCTGGGATCTGGAATAAAGAGGTGTTTGGAAACATTTTTAAGAGGATGAAAAGTACTCTTGCGAGACTGGATGGTATTCAAAAGTCTACCAGATACCCCACTAGCACCTACCTCCAAAACCTGGAAGTTGAACTCAAAAGAGACTATGACAGACTCCTTAAGGCCGAAAAAGAATTTTGGATAACAAAATCCAGAATAACTTGGCTTTGCGAGGGGGATGCCAACACGAGCTTCGTCCACACATCTACACTTACCAGAAAAAGGAGGAACAGAATAACAGCCCTGGAAACTAACACGGGAAGGGTGTTAGAAAACCCTAGAGATGTTGAGCAGCATACCATCTCTTTCTTTGAGGACTTGTACACTACTGAGTATATAGTTAGCGTTTCAAAGGCTTGGGACAGCAACCCTCCCCAAATGGATCCTCTGAGAGATTCGGAAATAGTTCTAGCTATCAAATCCTTCAAGCCACTCAAAGCCCCCGGACCTGATGGACTCCACCCTCTCTTCTATCAAAAATACTGGGATATCATAGGTGAACACACTATGGCCTTCTGTCGCAGAGTGTTTGACCAGGCTTCTTTCCCGGAACAGGCAAACTCAACCCTCCTCTGTCTGATTCCTAAATTCCCTGAGGCAATTCACCTCACAAACTTTAGACCCATAGGCCTTTGCAACACCACCTACAAAATAGTTACCAAGATCATAGCCAACAGACTCAAGCCTATCCTTGTAAACTGCATTGGGGTAAGTCAAGCAAGTTTCCTCTCTAATAGGAGAGCCTCTGACCACGCCATTGTGGTCCAGGAAGTAATTTCACACTTCCAGAAAATGAAAGAGAGGAAAGGAAATATGGTCCTAAAAATTGACCTTGAAAAAGCTTTCGACCGTATTGAGTGGTCCTACATTCATGAAACCTTAGAATACTTCAACATACCCTGTAAGCTAAGGAAGCTCATTATGTCTTGTATCTCCACGACCACTATCCAGATCCTCATCAATGGTAAGACCACAAAAGCTTTCCACCCCACCAGAGGAATCAGACAGGGGGACCCCATGTCCCCTTATATTTTCATCATGTGCATGGAAAGACTTTCAAGATCTATTCAAGACGCTGTTGGAAAGAAAAATTGGGACCCTATCAAAATCTCCCGAAAAGTACCCCCTCTATCCCACCTCTTCTTTGCCGATGATATCACTCTCTTTGCAAGAGCGGACCCAAAAAACTGCAACTCCATCATGCACATCCTCCAAGCTTTTAGGGAGACATCAGGCCAAAAAGTGAACTTTGGAAAGTCAAGAATTCTTTTCTCTAGGAACTGCCCACAATCCATAAGAGAGCAATGCACCAACAGCCTCGGCATTAAGGAGAAACCATCGTTTGGAAAGTACCTAGGCTTCCCTATCTTCAATAAACGTCCAACGAATGGAGACTTCCAGTACCTCCTTGACAGAATGAGGCAAAAACTGACTGGCTGGAAAAGAAATACCCTGAACATGGCAGGGAGAACAGTGCTAGCCAAAGCATCCCTGAGTGGAATTCCAACCCACGTCATGAGCTACATAAGGATCCCTGAGGTGATCACAAAATCCATTGACAAAGTAACAAGAGACTTTGTTTGGGGTTCATCCCAAGAGAAGAGGAAATTACATCTCCTAACTTGGGACACCCTAACAAACAAAAAGGAATTTGGAGGCCTTAACCTGCAAAAAGCCGCTGACAGGAACAAGGCAATCCACAATGGACTGGCCTGGCGGCTCACAACTGAGACAAACACTCTCTGGGGCAAAGTCCTTCAAAACAAGTATAAAGATCATACCCTTGACAGTAGGAGAAGGACCCAAGTATCGAGAACGTGGAGAAGCATCCAAGAGGGATGGACGACCAACCTGGAAGCTGTAAGATGGGTGATACACGGGGGTAAACAGGCAAACCTTTACCATGACAAATGGATACCACACTTCCAAGAAATCAGGTCATGCATAGTTGGCCCCCTAACAGAGAAAGAAATGCATATGAAAGTCGCAGACCTGAGAAGGGAACATACATGGAACTTTGATGAGTTAACTTTCGACTTGCCACAAGAAATCCAGTATCTTATCAAAGACACCACCATTGATGATAACACCACAGAAAGGGATCGGAGGGTATGGGGGTTGACAAAAAATGGTAAGTTCACCATTGCCTCAGCATACTCACACATCAATAGAGTCCATATGGAAGAGGAAGAAAATCTGGCAGGGCAACACTTCCAAGAAATTTGGAAAGCCAAGATTCCTAACAAAATCAAAATGTTCCTATGGATCCTGTACCATCAAAGAACCAAAACGAACCATAGGCTTCATAGACTTGGAGTGACGGAATCCCCATCGTGCAGCATCTGTGGACATCCAAGGGAAGATATCACCCATATCTTTTTCCAATGCCACATTGCCAAGGAATTCTGGGAGGAAATACAGTTGAGGAACCCGCAGGAAAACAACCAGATCTTCCTATCCTGGGGAGCTTCGACCTGGATGGAACACTGGAAAGGGACAAAACATAAGGCTTACACTGCCCAGTTAGACTGGGGCAGTTTCTTTCCTTACTGCCTTTGGCAAATTTGGAAAACTAGGAACCGTAACGTATTTGAGCGCAAGGAACTTCGAGTTAGCATCCCTGAAACATACGGAATGGCTGTGGAATATGCTGCAATGACCGAAAACTGTGGCAAAATCAGAAAGGACAAAAAAACAATCCAGGTAAAATGGAGCCCCCCTAGGCTTGGTATGATGAAATTAAACACTGATGGAACATGCAACAGCACAACCGGACCAGGGGGTATAGGAGGAGTAATCAGAAACCAGCAAGGAGAATGGATACTTGGATTCAACAGTAGACTAACAAACACCAGCCCTTTGGAAGCTGAGCTGAAGGCAATCAGAAACGGAATCCAACTAGCCATCCAACATGACTGCACCTCACTGGAGATAGAAACTGACGCAACAGAAGCTTTGGAAGGTATAGCCAAAGGTATTCCCACTTATGATAAACTAATCTCTGATTGCAGGTCATTGCTGAGCAGATTGGCAGCGTGGGAGATACGTCACGTGTACAGGGAGCAGAACCAATTGGCTGATCTCATGGCCAAGGAAGGAATGAAGGAAGGGAGAAGCGGTGACACGAAAGTTTTTGTAACGCCACCTTTTTTTGCTTATAACATGCTAAATATAGACATGTCTGGGTCAAATTTTACTAGACAGGTACCTAACAGTAATTCCTATTCGGGCCGGGATGTGGCCTCAAATCTTCTTGATGCACAAACTTCTACAGGTGTAACTACCTTCCGATCCACTGGGTGGTCGTAATGATATATAATCTACGCTTCTTGATCAAAAAAAAAATGTATGTGGTATTAACTAATACATGGATTAGTTAATACATGAATCCAATTTCTACCAAACATGGTATTAATTAATACATTCTCCTAATCCGTGGATTATTTCCCCTAATCCCTCCTACCAAACAACTCCTTAGTGGTATCCAAAAAGAGTTTATAAAAAGAAATTGAGAAAAAAAAATTAATGGGTTACTTTATTGTTTTCAAATTATTGAGTACTTATTAGAGGGTGTTAAAAACTATTTTTAGTTTGTGAAAGTATTTGGCAAATTAAAAAAGTGTTTAAAATAAATTAAAGGAATTTTTTTTTTAAAGTCAAAAGTTAAAAATTGTTTTTTTTTATTTTTTTTAGTTTAAAAGCATTTATGTTTGATCAATAATTTTATCTTTTTATCCTTAATTTTTTTATAAATTTTATTTATTTTACTCCTATTTTTTCTTTCGAATCTTTTTTTGGTTTTGCTCTTTCTTTTTTCTTCTTGCCCTTTCTTTTGCTCTCTCTTTTTCTTTTTCATCTAAATTATTTTCTTCTGCTTTTATTTTTCTTCATAAATTATTTATGATAAAAGGAGAAATATAGTCATTATTTATTATAAATATATATTTTTTTAAAGAATATCTCAAATATTTCATGTGTTTTATCAAAATTATATATTTTAAAAATAAAAAACAACTTATACATATAATTAATTAACTTATATAATGAATTTATATTGAAGTTGAATTAAAATAAATTAATTCTAATTTAATCTAATTTAGGAAAAAAATTAAAGTAATAATTAGCATTTTATAATGTTAACAACTTGAGGGTATTTCATACCTTTTGATAAAAAAAAGTGTTTAAAAACACTTATGTACCAAATACATAAATAATTTTTTTTCAGCTTAAGCACTTTTATTATTTTTAAAATAAATTTTAGCACTTTTTTTGAAGTACTCTTTAAATCACTTTTTTCAACCAATTCAAACGGGCTCTTAGTCTAGACCTTACCCAACTTGATTGAAGAAAATATCATTGAATTTTTTTTGATAATTGTGATGTGCATTAGCATTAGAGCAATATTTTATCTTCATTGAAATTAGAATCTAAAATTTCACGATTTTTAGTTCACTTCATTGAACATTAAACCACATTTTTGAATGAAAAATGTCATCGATTTGATTGAAATAACTATTACATATTCTATATTATAAAAAGAAAAGTAGTCAATAATTATACCCGACTTTAATTGTATATATTGCTTACCCCCAACTAATTTAAATATTGTACCAATATTCTTTGGGAAAAGTACACAAAATATACTTAATTTGAAATTATTTATTCTTAATAGACTCAATTCAAACTATTTATCTTTAATGGACCTATGACCCAAACTATTTACCTTTTTACTAACTTACCCCTTTTTATTTCGTGCTGATATCATGTTGACGTCAACATAAATATTGTGAAATATACTTCAACGATGTATATATACCCTATTGGCATACCATACAAGGTGAGTGTTGACATCAGCATGACATCAACGCACAAATTTTAATATTAAGAGGGCAAATTTTAATAGTATAAAGAGATAAACATTGCGGATCGCATCGCCAACATCCCTATCCATAAGGATTTGGGTCAAGACTTTTTCATCTGGTCCCCTAATTCGAACGGCCTTTTCACTGCAAGTTCCATTAGGAAATTATTGCATCCTACCAACAATGGTTATAGCTACTAGTGGATTTGGAAATTAAAAACTCTTAATAAAATTAAGTTCTTCCTTTGGCAGTGCTCTCACAACAAGATTCCTACCAACCTTTTTCTCCACAACTTACATATCACTACCAATAACCTATGCCAAGATTGCAAACTAGAACCCGAATCCCTGACCCACATGCTTATCCAATGCCCCGTAGCAACAAATTTCTGGGATAGCTACCAAATTAATTTTGCAGGAGAAATTAGTGTCAACCTCGACTGTCTCTTAGCCATTAAAAATAAGAATCACGTCATGTCTAATCCCCTGCTCAAGTGGGAGATATTTTTTCCCTTTGCCATCTGGCACATCTGGTTAAATCGTAACGCCAACATTTGCAATGGCACGGAACACTCCCTTAAATTGCAATAACCTGGACCACAAAGTCATTGAGTTTTTCTTCTACTCTAACTCTATCTTTCATAATCCTGCCCCCAGTCTCTCCGTTCTTATCAAATGGTACCCTTCATCCCCCGAAGCTCTCAAACTGAATACCGATGGTTCCTATAACAGTGTCACCAAGTTAGCAGGCGTAGGCGGTGTCTTTAGAGACTCTACTGGACGATGAAAGCTGAGATTTTATAAAAAATGCTTGGCTATCAATCATACCCATATGGACTCATGATGCTCTTTCATGGCCTCATTATTGCTACGGAGCAACACATGTACCACTTGGAAATTGAAACAGACTCTACTGAGGTAATCCGTCTTATTAATTACACCTCCACCCACACATTTAACTCTCTAATTGTTGAATGCAGGTTATTGTTGAAGAAACTGGGGAATCCGCGGATCTGCCACAACTTTCGTGAAGGCAACAAAGTAGCTCACCTTCTAGCATCCCAAGCAACACTCCTGGAAGACAGAGATAATGTAGTCCTTTTGCCATATCCACCTCAGTGGGCTCTATCTACTATTAACTACGACTGAGAGGAACACTATGTACAAAGAAGTGTTCCCCTTACTAATGCTCCTAATCTAGCATCAATGGGTAACCGTACTATCTGTAATATTTTGAACAACTCAGAAGTAGGTAGCAGTAGCAACTGCAATATTATATGTACTAAGAAGGCGGGGAACTATGTATTAACTACCTAATATAAATAAATAAAATTTTCAATTCCAAAAAAAATTTGTAAAAAAATATATGGATGTAAATAATTTACTTTAAAAGGGCACAAGCTTAATTTTCCCCTATTCTTTTAGGATTCAAAACTTTCATCGAAACAACCTCCCAGTAGGGTAAAACATTGTCAATGAAAAATAACTTCCTTCATATTAAATCCACTAAAATCACATCATCTTATTTTGCTCAACTCGTTGATGAACCTATGCATTTACTTGCCCAAGAGTAAATACACACACTTCATTTTGTGGATCACACGCTACAAATTTCACAAATAAAATTTGTCATCAACTCAAGAGCTTATTTTCTGGCAAACTCCAGGATGCTTAGAATATTTTACCCAACACCATCATCTCATGAAATAAACACCTGCCAGAACAACTTAGTAAGGAAAAACCAACATACAAGTCATAATCTCATGCTCAGATGGAGATGAACTTGACAACCTGGTCCTTATTAACATGGCAAAGAATATTAGTAAATAATTTTGTCACTTTCTATACTCAGTACACTAAGTCAAACTGACATATTTTCTTTTTCTTTTTTTAAATGATGAGCTCAGCCTCGCCAAAGTGCAGGTAGATACTTTCTGTTCTAGGGCATTTTTTCATCTCCCTGATATTACAAGTTAGTTACAATCAAATATTCGGATTACTGCTTCAAATGATTATACATATAAGTAATAAATAGTGATTTGAGGTGAAATCACATAAACGAATGGGTGGTCTGTCATCCAGTTCATGGTCACCAGTCAATACCCAAATTCCTTGAGATGAAGAGTTTGTCAATGTACGTAATGACAGTATCACATGAGGCAACATAATTTTGCATCTGTGTTCTTGCAGAGTACTCTGAAATTAACAGACAGAAACAACAAACTCATTAGACAAAAATGAAGAGAAACAATCACTAGAACAGGTCGGCTAACCTAGTATCCCAGACCTCTGCACATGGACAACCAGGCATTAGATAGGATGCAAAGCTCAGACTAGTATGGGTCATGAACTATGAAAATGCCTCAGGCATTGGATATTAGCGTGTTGACAGAGAATGAGATGAACAACTATGAAGAAGAGCTTGTCAGCATACAAGTAAAATCACTATAAAATACAATTTATTCCCTGGACAAAACAAAGTGCAAATTCAGTTCTGACCCCCTTTTGCCCAACAATCAGGAAGCTAAAACCAAATAAGTAAAAGAACAGGCAGAACATAAAAATTCAGAGTTCATAAGAGAGGCAGACCAAAAAAACTGATATAGAGTTTCATGCCAGTATATAGGAGGAAGCTGCTACAATCAGGATTACAATGTCCTAGAATTTCAGTCCATAATTCATTTTTAGCCCAAAACCAAGTTAACTTCAGAACAAAAAAAAAATTGATGTATCAGAACGATACATTAACTTAAAAAGTTATATTTCAGGGTAGGTGAGTGTTAGTTGAGACAGAGGTATAGGAAATAAGCTGAACTGCACACTCACCATCTTCATTAAGCTTGATCATCAGCTGTTGCCGGGTGGGAAGGGCATACATTCCTGCAGACACAGCTTTCCTGATGGCCCATCCATGGTATGGAGCAAACACTTGTGTATATGCTTTTGATGCTGGATCCCTCAAGGAATTTCCCCTGAAAAAGACAGCCACCAAATTTGAACATCAAATATAGATATCAAAGCTAAAAACAAAGATACTCGCTAGAAGAGGTCTGCTAGAACTTGTAACTGATAAAATACACTTTATCATACAAAAAGTAACTGATAACATAAAAATTCTACAAATCTCATAGTACTACAATAACACCTCAGGAGATTTTTCTACTTCTGTGCACCTAAAAAGAATGAACAGGCAAAATAAGAGCTTGAGATTCATCCATTTATTGCTAATTCAGACACCAGAAGGGCAGGTTCATGTGAATATCATCACTGTGTCAAACAACAACTAACTTGCAGATTATAATAGAACTCCATGATATTTTGAGACTTCCACGCACCTTAAAATCAACGAGCGAAATAAAATTTAAAATTTAGCATCTGATTAATTCTAAACATCAATGAATGATAGCGATTCTCCAACTATATGGTAAATGCATATGAAGATCCATCATCTTAAGCAAAAAACTGACATTTCTCACGCAAAGAAAGGTAAGACACGCATGAACTGCTCTGGCACCGTCCTTTATAGATCATAAAATCTGCTGATAGGCTTATTTTGAGGAGCAGTCATGTTTCAAAGTGCTAGCATGAATTTCACTCCTACTCCACTCATTCCCCTCTTCAAAGAAGAAAAGGACATATTACAGCTTCTTTGGCAGGAAAACTAGGTATTAATAAGTTCCTCTGGTATACTATTTCTGCTGTGATCTTCAAACGCCTACATGCTTCCAGAACCATTACACCACCAAGCTAGCAAACTGATCAAACAACCAATTTTCCAGGTACACAGAAGCACCAAAGTAGATGACCCATCGCCCTCTGGCACCCTAATTCATACAAGCTGTCAAATCTAATACACTGTACACTTGCAGCTTCCACGATCCAATCAAATGTTCCCTTGTTTTCTATACAAATTCCTATTAATAACTAAAATGACTTTGCCCATTATGTCTGTTGAACACAACATTACATGACCAAACAATTTCAAGTAGAGAGATGCATCATACTTTAAGCACAAGCATTACTTGGAAAATTAAGATATTTCGTACATCATGGGACGCAGAATCTTAATCATGTTTTGGTCTTGGACACCTAAAAAAATCAAATAAGGAAATGCACATGATCATGAATTGGAGAATGCCTAAAACTCTTGTGAAACACATAACCAGAAGTGTCGACTTTCCAATTTTCACCCTCAATATATGATAGAAGTACCAATCATCTGTACATAAACAAGACAATATAGTTTTGTACTTTGTAATACCCAAACTTTTCTTTTTAACTCAATATCTTAGGGGCCAAACATATAATGTTTCCTCATATGGACATTGAACACATATAGGACAAAATATCTTCTGATTCACTCCTGTCAAATCATCATCCAATGGTCAAAACTTACTTTTTTGAAGTTACAGAAAAGAAAGTCAAAGTCCATGAAGCTATGCTGTAACATCTCGGTAACACATACACTCATTGCTAAGCCCAAAAAGGCAATTGCACATGTTGGTTTCAAGTCTTACCCTTGTGGTTCAGGACCTTCTGCTTACCTTTCTAATGTGGGATTCTAAGACTACCTTTGGGTCAACTCCGACAGCTTGCCAGTGAGAAGCTTGTCAAACCCTTCATTCCCCCCTCTTTACCCAGCAAGGAATATGGTAGTGATGTTGGAAAACCACATTTTTTATGGCATATCTTTTCCTTTAGCTACTATAATTTTTTTTCCTTTTTTTTTTGTTGTTTAGGCTACGGAGAAAAAGAAATAATTCTTATATATGAAACGACAATCTCTTGTTCTTTTGCTTTTTTGTACTCCTTATTTCAAAAGCTTGTGTTTATAGGTCTATACTACTTGGGAAATAAATGAAACGACCAAAAATATTAATTCTTTTTTAGATTAGTTAATATTGGAAGTTCTGGAGTTACTCACAATGAAATGCTATTTCCAATCTACTCATTTCTGGGTCCTTCTTTCTTTTCATGACATAAACATCAAAAGTTACAGCTCCTTATCAACAAGAGAAAGAAAAACATTAAAATAGCTTTTTCTTCACTTTGGCACAACTAATCAGAGACCAGAGCTATCATGCTATTGGTACTCTTTGATGCAATGCTGGTAAACTTAGACTTTCATGAGTCTGCAAGCCTGAAGTAGAGAATAAAGCTTACAACATCAAGCAGTAATATCGACTAAAGGATAGAAAGACTGAAGTAGAGGAACTTGCTACTGAATGATCAAATCTATTACACGAGTGCAAGGATCAGTGTTAGCAAAACCAATAACTTGAAGCAATGAAGCAATGCAAGAAGGATTATCGAACTTCAAACAAATGTACGCTTCAAACAATAACGTGCAACATGATCCTAAGGCGTTACCGTGGATTATGTGATCTCTCTTAATCTCTTTCGAGGAGTTTGATCTATATTAGCATTATTGTAAATTGGATGCAAAAGTTAGTTATCTTAATCGTAATTTGATTATTATAACACTAATTCATAAATGTTTATCATTTTAAATTTACTATAATTTGTACACTTCACTTCAAAGAAATGTATAGTTCACTTCTCAGTTTTCACCTCAAGCCCCATGGAGTTTTTTATGTTTTTGCTTTCAAATTCTGGTAGAGATAATGTCGTGCATCTAAATGATTTCAAAGTTCTACATATCAAAATAGTAAAACAGAAAGGTTAATAATAGAGGGAACAGATAACAAGCATACTCTGCGGCTAGAATCTGCTCGAACAAAACCTTAACCATATCCAGCCCACGCTTAACTTTTAACAAGTTCCTTGTATGACTACCTGCCGTTCTCACACAATTTGCTTGAATATCTTGATCCATCATCTTTTGCAACGTTGTAATAGACTTTGATGCCTCTGCTAGATCATCCACCTAGAGTCAACCATTAACAATTGTCTAGTCACTCAATCAACCTTCTTTTTTTTTTTCTTTTTTGTAAATTTGCATATATTTAAACACATATAGTCATATGCAATATACGCTACCAAAAGCGTGCATGACCAAAGAAAAACTTTCTATCAGTGGATGAGGACCAAGCTTTTTGCTGTAGGATAAACCCACAGTTGGAAAAGCATTGTATGTAAGAGGAACAATATACCACTGTATGAAAACCCACAAATATAGCCTACATTCCCCACAAAAGGCATAGGAGACGAGTGATCAAATCAATAATTTTTATATATCACTACAATTCATTACTCCTACCAATAATATCTGTCCCTCTACAATTTAATCAATGTGATCAATTTCTCATTGAACTTGCACCTAACTTGATACGAAAAAATCAAAACTGAATAATGAAAGACAACACAAAATGTTCAACCAAACGTTTTCCACTTTAATCTTCGAAAAGTGGAAAATGATAAGTAACATGGTTACCAGCTTCTGTACAAGTATTGCACAGTCAATCTGTTCGCAACTCAAATTTATCCATTAGATAAAAAAAATCCGCAGTCGTACAGCAAAATGGATTGTAAATTATAATATCGACAATCGCTGGGAAGGGGTGATGATAACCTTAGCAACGTAATCGAGCTCGGCAAACTTGAAGGCGATACCGAGGCAGCGGAATAGAGGAGAAACCAAAGTGCAAGCGTGAGAAAAAGGGGCTACTTCCATCTGAGCAGCTTCATCTAGGGTTTGAGAATTTAAGGTGTTGGCTAGGTCTTTGAAGGCTTCCGCCATTTTCCTAAGGGGCTTCTCCTGAGCTGCGTGGTTCGCCATTGAATCAGCACCGTGAAGTCGCCGTGAACTTTTTGTGATGTCGCCTGGAACTGTTTGTGATATTGCCGGCACCAAGATATATTGCGTGACGACCGTGAAAACAAATCTAATTTTGGGGTTTAAAGTTATTCTCGGATTCTCGAGAAAATTGAGGCAACGGTTGCTCTCAAGTCTGAAAATTAAAAAAGTTGAAAGTTGTCACTAATTAAAATTTAGGGGTCGTTAGGTTGGGAATAATTTATTTCAAGATTGGTTGTTCTGGGATTAATTATCTTGGGATAATTTATTTCACCATGGATATGGAATAACTTATCTCATTACTATGGTAAAAATGGTGGGATAAGTTATCCCAAACTATGCAACCAAACAAGAAACTAAAATCTTATCTCTCCACTATTCTTTTATACCATCACTATTTATTTTTATCTCTCACACCAAACGACCCCTTAAAGTATAATTAAGTTAATGGAGAGTTAAATTTAATATTTTTAAAACTTAACAACTAGTTTTTTTAAAAAGACTTTTACAATTTAAAAAAGAAATTAAAAAGTATTCCATCTTTTCAAAATCAAATCAAAATAAACTCTTCAACTTCACTTCTTTTCTTTCCTCTGTATCGAGTTCGATTCTTTTTTTCTTCTTCTTCGTGTCTTTAGCTCTTAGGGTTTTCATCTTCTTCTTTGCCATCGTCGTCGTTGGTTGTTGCCTTTACCACTTTCGTTGTCGTCATTGTAGTTCACTGTCGTTGTCGCCTTTGCAGTTCCTTTTCCCGCGTTATCGTCATTTTCCTTAAGGTAAAGTTTTATTTTTTTTCACTACTATGATTTTACTTTTTGTTGTATAAATGATTATTTAGGTTTAGAAAGATGAAAAAAATATGTTTTTTGTTATTGCATGCTCTAATTTCTACTTGGTATTGTTTGATTTGTTATTGTACTCTTTGAAGATGAGACTTTCGGGTATGGGTGTTGTTGTTGTTTGATTTTTATTTTTGTAGTCATTGCGAGCAAAATGTTTGGTTGGTTGAATTGGTTGATTTTGGGTATGGTTGGTTGCTCGATTTTAAAGTATTGAAAACAATTGCTGAACTAATTAGAACAACAGTTGTGGTTGTCATTTTTCTTTTATTTTAGTTGTTATGCTTTTTGTTAGAAAAATATATTGCATGCCCTAATTTCTACTTGGATAGGGTTGTGCTTGTTGGTGTTGTTTGATTTGTTGGACTCTTTGAGGATAAATTTTCGGGTATGGATGTTGTTGTTGTAGTCATTGCGAGTAAAATGTTTGGTTGGTTGGTTGATTTTGGGTATGGTTGGTTGCTCGATTTTAAAGATTGACAACAATTGTTGAACTAATTAGAACAATTGTTGTGGTTGTTATTTTTCTTTGATTTTAGTTGTTATGCTTTTTGTTAGAAAAATGTATTGCATACTCTAATTCTACTTGGAATTGTTTAATTTGTTGTTGTACTCTTTGAAGATGAAATTTTCAGGTATGAGTGTTGTTGTTGTAGTTATTGCGAGCAAAATATTTGGTTGATTTCAGGTATGGTTGGTTGCTCGATTTTAAAGTATTGACAACAATTGTTGAACTAATTAGAACAAGTGTTGTGGTTGTTGTTTTTCTTTGATTTTAATTGTTATGTTTTTTGTTAGAAAAATATATTGCATGTCCTAATTTCTTTTTGGATAGGGTTGTTCTTGTTGGTGTTGTTGATTTGTTGGATTCTTTGAGGATACATTTTCGGATATGTGGGTGGTGTTGTTTAATTGTTGTTGTACTTTTTTGTGAGAAAAGAACACATGTTGTTCATGTAGGGAGGTTCTTCAGCAGTCGCTTTTTCTTTGTCTTTATTGAGAGTGATTGATCAAACTAATAGATTATCTCTATTTTGTGACAGAACTATCTATTTTAATAGTTCGACAGAAAAGAAAAAAAGATTAGACCTGATCTTCCTGCTAGAGCTTCCAAAAGGTGGCTTGTTGTATCTGATGAAGAAAAGGACCAATCAAATCAAGAGCTGGCAAATCTTATTGAACAAGTCACTGTTGAGGCTACTGCAGGTGCCAGCCTTGCAGCTGTTGGTCAAGTTACTCAGCTGTTGCACCAAGTCCATCAGCTGTTGAACACAGTCCCTCAATTGCTGCATCAAATACATCAGTTGTTGCACCAAGTTCATCAGCTGCTGAACACAGTCCCTCAGCTGCTGCACCAAATACATCAGTTGTTGCATCCAGTTCAACAACTGTTGGGGACAGTCCTTCAGGTATTGGTGTCACTCCCACAACTATTGGTGTCAGTACCTCAGTAGCTGCACCAAGTCACACAACTGGTGAAGACAATACCTCAGATGTTGCACTAAGTCACACAGCTGGTAAAGACAGCCCCTCAGCTGCTGTAGAGACTCTTACAGTGATGACTTTCAGGTATGATGATTATGACTTTGAGACACTAGGATTTTTGAATCGAGGTGAGAGTGACGACCTCGGGATAAAATCTGAAATGAAAAAAATAATTTGGTGATTTAAAAAAATAGTGGATGAAGACTTGAATAGATTTTTTAGGTCTACGATATTTGAAAAATACCTAGATATTGGTGAAAGTAACACCCCATGGTTTCAAATGAAGCTAATGTATCAGCTTCTTCGGCGCTGGATCAAAAGTAAAAATAATTTTTGGATCAATTTTTGTGCATGCCTGTATATTTTGGCATGAAAGAATTTGCGATTGTTACCGGGCTAAATTGTCACCTACCATCTCCTCCTACTTCCCAATTTGAGAAGGTCAAGAGGAGATACAAAAGAATTGTTGATGCAATGCAAAAGAATCATTGCAAATCGAAGGAGATACTTGACCTCTTGAAGTCAAGTAATGTTAAGAAGAATGTTAAGAAGTCCTTGTATTTGATTTACTTTGTACATGAGATTCTTATGGATAAAGATTCAGGGACTAATGTGATGGATTGTTGGTTCAAGCTATCAGCTGACCGAAAGGCATTCTGTGCCTATCCTTGGAGTCGGGATAGCTATGTCCTTACTGTGCAGTATTTGAGGAAGGTTGTGACATCGACTAGAAAGTCCTCAAATCTATATGATTTTTCGTGGGCTCTTATGATAAATTTTATTTATTATATTTTTGTTGTAGCATTTTTTTATATTTATTTATTATTTTAATTAATAATTATTTGTGACTTTGATTTATTTAGGCTTGGACTTTTGAAGTTATTCCTCACATACGAAAAATATTTAAGGAGTTTGACGAGGAAGTATCTTCTCCACGACTTCTTTGATTGCTTGGCAGCGCCAAATAATGATAAAGTCAAGGTGCACGAACTCTTTGATCCACCGGAGGATGAGGTAAGTGATACAACAGTTGTTATCTTCTCACTTTAACAATTATTGTCTTCTCATATTTTAGTATATTTGTTAAGATAATTTTATTTAATTTGTAGATTATTTATCCGTGGCTAATCCCGACTGAAAGTGAGAAAGAGATGAACTTTTGAACGAGATTTGTGTCACTCCAACAAAATGAAGAAGACCTGAGGATTTTAAAGTTGGTGACAGATTTAACCAGGGTAATGACCATCATAAGAGATTTGCCTGTGAATGTTGGTGCTGGGGTAAATGTTGATGCTGTTGTTGGGGCAGTTGTAGGTGATGTTGTTGGGGCAACTGTAGATGTTGCTAGCACAAGTGTAGATGTTGCTGGTGTACCTGCTGATGAAACTGTTGTTGGGGAAGAAGCAGTTATTGGTGATAGAGGAGGATTTTCTCCTCTTGATGGAGGTGATTTTCGAACTCCATTCATTGTCGATAGATTCAGTCATCTAGCTGTTGGGACTTCTAAGGTATCTTGTGGTAGTTGTGCTTGTGAAATTTACAATGACACGGCGAATAGGATGGTAAAAAAGATAGAGTCAATTGAGCGAACCTTGAATACCTTGATCTAAAAAAGAGGTGTCATTCCATCATCAAGGGTGGTATCGTCGTATACTTCTATTCGTGAGCAAAGGAGGCGAAGACAAGTTTCACAAGTATTGATGAGCCCCCGGAAGAGGGCACTAACTGCTAGGGATAAGCAGCAAGTAGCAGCAGTTAGGAAGGAGCAGCAACTGCTACAAAGGAGCAACAAGAAGCAATTGCTATAGAGGAGCAGCAACCAGCAACATCTATGGAGGAGCAGTAAGTAGAAGATGGTACGAAGGAGCAGCAGTTGATGGGATGATATTGTTTATTTAAAGTTCGAATGATATTTATTTAATATTTGGATAATGAATTTATTTAATGCTTGGATAATGATTTTATTTAATATTTGGATAATGGGTATTTTAATGTTTAGGTGATGGGTATTTTTTTATGTTTGAATGATGGATATTTTTAATGTTTGGATTATAGATATTTTGTTATTTTCTACACTTTTGGGGGATGTTGATGATGGATAGTTATTTTATAAACATATGCATTTTCTTATTTTCTGACTTTTTTGGAACATTGACGATGAATATTTTATGTTACAGAAATATCTCTTATTATAGAAATATCTTATGTAAAATGACTTAGCAAGTCAATATCTTGCTGGGGCTATCCTTATATCTGTTGTGAAATGACTCAACAAGTCACCCACTTTTTGGGACAGTTCTAACATTTGCTATAAAATGACTCAGCAAGTCAATATTTTACTGGGGCTATCCTTATATCGATTGTGAAATGACTCAGCAAGTCACCTACTTGTTGGGACAGTCCTAACATTTGTTGTAAAATGACTCAGCAAGTCAATATCTTGTTAGGTCTATCCTTATATTTGCTGTGAAATGACTCAACAAGTCAGCTTATATTGAATAATTGCCTATGTAAATATCATATCCAGTGACACATTGAGTTATGTTAGTCCAATTTCAAATTAAAAGCTAAATTCAGTAGTGATCTTATATATTGATGTGGTAATTAGACAAGTAATATACAATCTATTGAGTAATTGCATATGTAAGTGATGGTGATTAAGTAAATTTATTATTAGTTGGTTATGTCAATATGTTTTATAATATATGAGGTGGAGTTAGTCCAATGTCAGATTAAATGCTAGAATCAGTAATGATCTTATACATTGAGATAGTAATTACACAAGTAATAGAATCATAGTTGTAAATCATACTTATTTTAGTTGATTTTTTCATTAATTAGTCCATTTGATCATGATTATGGATGAATATAGTGATTTTAGTCTAATTCAACACTAGAACTTAGTTGATGGTAAAGATATTTTTTGAATTTGTTATAGCAAGTTGGTTAGTTATTGAACTAGTTGTAGCAATTGATGTAAAATATCTCAGCAAGTTATGTAATTGTTGAATTTGTGTTCACAATTATTGTAAATTATGTAGCATTTGCGGAATTCTTCTATAGCAAGGTAGTTAGTTCCTATAGCAAGTTGACTATAAGTTGACGGTATCAATCATATCTAGTGACAAATTGAGTTGTGTTAGTCCAATTTCAGATTAAAAGTTAAATTCAGTAGTGATTTTATACACTGAGGTGGTAATTAGACAAGTAACATACAATCTATTGAGTAATTGCACATGTAAGTTATGGTGATTGAGTAAATTTATTATTAGTTGGTTGTGTCAATATGTTTTATAATATATGAGGTGGGGTTAGTTCAATGTCGAATTAAATACTAAAATTAGTAATGATCTTATACATTGGGATAGTAATTACACAAGTAATAGGATCATAGTTATCGATCATACTTATTTTAGTTGATTTTTTCATTAATTAGTTCATTTGATAATGGTTATGGATGAATATAGTGATTTTAGTCCAATTCAACACTAGAAAAAAGGCGATGGTAAATATTTTTTTTGAATTTGTTATAGAAAGTTGGCTAGTTGTTGAACTAGTTGTAGCAATTGTTGACTTTTTTTTTAGCAATTGTTGTAAAGGCAGTAGCAATCGTTGTGAGGTCAGTAACAATTGCTGTAAAATTCGTAGCAATTATTGGTAAAGTCAACAGCAATTACTATAAATAGCATAGCTATTTCTGTAAATTATGTAGCATTTACTGTAACGATAGTAGCATTTGTTGTATGTTCAGTAACAATTGTTGTAAAATGAAGTAACAATTGTTGTAAACTACTGATAGTTTAAAACCTGAAGCATTTGATGAAAAATATATTCAAATAACAATAATACCGATAATACTAAATAACAACAAATGTTAATTGTACAAAATAACATTTTGCATAAAATTAATATGTAAGGAAACAAGTTCACAAACAACAAATAAAAGTGAGTGTTCTTATCAAATATTTCGCTCCGAGCATGTAGTTCTCTTGTGCCCAACTTTTTTGCATATGGAACATTTGTTCTTTTTGTTTGAAAATGATTGTCTGATACTTGACTGTCTCGTCTTTGTTTTTCTTCCCACCTTTTCTGGCACAACATATGAAGGAAGTATTTCTCTTTCTAAAATCTCCGTAGGAATTTTCCAAAATTCTTCGGACGACACGGGTTTAATTTCCTCTATGTATACAAAAATGTATGTCTCTACCTTATAATATTGAGAAGAATACTCATAAGTACGCCTTCCATAATCTTCACCATATTGACACTGAAGCGCCGTCATTGCATGCAGACAAAGTATTTTATCAAGATCAAAAACTCTGTAAGTACAAGATTTGCAAAGAAGATCAACCGTTGTTACTGCATCATGACCGGAGACAACATATCTATAATTGATAATTTGATGAACCAATAACTTGTTCCCTAAATTAATATTTTTTGCAATGGTCTCCTCTATCGAAGGGACCAAGATGGTTGATGCATTGATGAACTCCATTCATGTTTGATGATTTTTTTTACGAAACTTCTTGTTTATTTCATCAAATAGAGAAGGAATGAGAAATTCTCTTTCAATAACAAAAAGTTCATTAATCGACTCAGCGATGTTTGATGTCATAATACTAAACCTGTAATGTTCTAGCAGATATTATAAAAATTAATAACTAATATTTTTAAAAATGAAAATTACTGCAGCAGATATTAAAAATGTTGTAGCAGATGCAACAGTTACTGCGACAAAAGCATCAACTTTAGCAATAGTTAATGGAACAAATGCAGCAGTTAATAACACATACCTATTTTCTGAAAAAATACCCTACTCCATCTGTGAAATCTAATTTGTTTAAGATGTGTTGCAGCCCCTGGAACCATATCCCTAATTTTATTGAAGTGGTCATTAAACTCACTTACGTTGTATGCTTTTGCGGCCTTGTAAAAGTGATAGATGATTCTTCTATTGTGAAAATTGGTTCGAATATTTTCGCCAAGGTACCACATGCAACAACCATAATAAGCAGAAGGGTAGACAATTGAAATCATTTTTTATGTTTGGATGCCGATCTGAAATTATGCACAATTCCGATTGATGAAATTGTGCATAATTTCTCATAGACATCAACACAGTCAAATCATAATTTCGGATCGACATCCATAATCAACCATAATCAACAACCATAATCAACACTGTGTTGATTGTGTATTTGTTGGTGTGTTGCTAGCAACTTCTAGAGTAGGCATTTGCTCATCTCCACTTGCTCTATCTGGAATGTCTGTATCCATCACATCACATTCGTCATTCAACATTTGTTGATTTTGAGATGTATTTTGGTTCTCTATCAACCTTCAACCATGTATACCCGTAGAATGGGTCTTCCTTCATCTTCCAAATAAATCTTTAAACTCACTTGATTTTTTATTCAAAATGGAGCCACTCTCTATTTTTCACCACAAGAATCCATGTAAGTGATGAAAATATCTTTCGGCTCATAATTTATTTCACAGCTGACAATAATTTGATTCACAAAATCCTCATAGGCGATGTCTCGATTCACAATCATCGCTATCATCTCGATAATTTCTTTCCCTTTCCAACGCCTAATAAAATGATTGTTAGACTCAACCCATTCACCATGACAATCAACTCCTAATATTAATTTGTCTCCCATTGATGATATTAAAGGTACCTAAATAAATTATAATTTAAAGCACAACATGAGACAACTGTACAAAATATAATAACTGTTGTATTTAATTCAACAGCTACTTCATCAGTTGAAGCATCAGATACAACTAGTACTACAGTACATTCAGAAGTAATTGAAAATTGCTGCAGGATGTGGTGAACCAGTTGCTAAAAAATATTTTGACTATTATTCTATATCTTTCAACAATTGCTGAATCTATTTCAACATCTGCTACATCGTTGTTGAAAATAGCTCAGCAGTGAAGAATTGCAACAATGGCGAAAACAACAATAAAACCACAAAATTCAAATAAATAACATCACATTCACTTTTATCAGTCATAATAATGATTAAAAGTTACCTTTCAAAGCTATACGGACAAATGCCCTAAAAATTAATTTTTTTCCTCCCAAATTTGAAGCTCCAAGAAGAAGAAGAAGACAATGGTGATGAAGAAGAAGAAGAACAAGAAGAATAAGAATAAGAATAAGAATAAGAAGAACACGATGTAGAAGAAGAAATTCACGGAAGTTACGGTCGTTGGGAGATTTTCCAAAATAGAAGAATTATGTTTTTTGTATTTGTGGGTTGAAGTGTAAAAAAAATAACTTTGGGACTTATTTGAAAATGGTCAAATATCATTAGCACTTAATTATAAACTTGTCACCTACACCCAATTCTTAAAACTTGAGTCACTTTTTTAAAATTTCGAAACTTTTTGATCACCCTTAATTGAATACCCCCGGAATCTCCCTCTCTTCAAATGCACACTGATTTTGATTTTTTGGATGACTAAAAATGATCTTTTTCTTTCTTTTCAACATGTTATCACGATTATATATTTTTAGGAAGGGAACAAAAATTTTCAAAAAGAGCAAATACTTGAAATGATAAAAAAAAAATTTGTAAATTTAGGAGTGTTCACAAGTCGATTTGAGTCAGTTATTAGTTAAAATCATAATCAAATTAGCTTAATTGATTTTTAAATTCTCAAAATCAAACCAAATCAATTATTTTCTATATTTATCGGTTGGATTGTTATCGATTTCAATTTTGTTTGGTTTATTTATTCCCTTGTCTGATGCCTCTTGATGGGTAGAGGGTTTTGGTCATATCACCATTGATAAAGATGGACATTTGACTACCACAGACCTAAGACATGATGAGATTGGTGATTTTAGGAGGGAGATGGAAAAATTCAAGGGTATCTTTAATGGAAGGCCACTCAACCCTATCAAAAGCCTTTTCCAGATCTACCTTTAGGATAATGTTGGCTTGTTTGCCATTTATTTTCTTTAAGTGTGAGATATATTCCTGGACTATGATGGCATTGTTTGAGGCCCTTCTCTTGGGGATGAAGTTGCTTTGGGTCTAGCTTACCAGACTTTAAAGGAAGGCTTTGATGCAGTTGACAATGATTTTAGTAACCAACTTGTAAGTGATATTGCATAGCCCAATAGGTCTGAAATTCTTTATCATTTTGGAATTTGGGGATGAGGCAAAGGGAAGTTTTATTAGCCTCTTGGGGCATTGTACACTTGGTGAAAGCTTCTTTGCAAAAGGTGTTTATTTCCTCTCTCATAATGTCCCAGTACTTCTGGTAGAATAGAGGATGTATGTCATCAGGGCCCGGAGCTTTGAGGGGCTTGAAAGATTTTAAAGTCACCATCACCTCAAAGCCTCTAAGGGGGATTCCAAGATTTCTCTCATGTGGGCAATAGTGTTGGAGGGGGTGGTAGTAGTGGGTTTGGTTCTAGGGGCAGTGGCATGGTCAGTGGTGTAAAGCGAGGTGAAGAAATCTAGAATGTGCTTGTCAATATTGTTATGGTCCTTATAAGTAGCACCATATTCATCTCTTAGAAAGTTAATCTTGTTTCTTCTTCTTCTATTGAGGGTTGAAGTATGGAAAAATTTAGTGTTAGCATTCCCCTCATTGAGCCATTGGATCCTAGATTTAGTTTTTCAGAGGTCCTTTTAAAAGCTTAGCAGATTGTCTAACTTTTTCATTAAGTCAACCTCTAGGTTTTGGAGGGAGCTGGAGTGGGGGTAGTGAGGGGACCTTTGGATGCCTTCTAGTCTGACAATGGTCCTTTTAATTTTATGATGGACATTGCCAAAGGTGGTGGCTTCCTTTTAAATATTGGGAATGGCATGGGGGGAGGGGGGGTCAGGGTGAAATCTTTACTAATAATGTCAGGGAAGGAGGGGTGCCAATACCACATGGGTTCCATTCTGAAGGGTTTAAGGTATTTGTTGTTCTTTTTTCTCTTAAGGTTGACTAGTAGAGGGGAGTTGTCCGATTTGGTTCTAGGGAGATGGGTAACAGTAGCTTTGGGATAGGATTTTATCCGGGAGTCGTTAGCTACAAATCTATCTAGCCTTTCAAGAATGAGTTATCTTCTATTTTTGTATACCCTATTGGTCCAAGTGAGCTTGTTGCCTTTGAATCAAATATCTATCATCCTACAACTATTGAGGCTATTCCATAATAGACTAGATTTATGGATCTCCCCTCAATCTTTTTGGAGGCATACAGAATTTCATTAAAATACCATCACATAACCCATTCCCTGTTGAATCTTTCATTTATTTGAATAAGGTTCTCCAAGAGTTGGGTTTTGATTGAGAAGTCAAGGTCGGCTTAAATTACTATTAAAAAAAGGGATTTAAGTTAGGTAGTACCTTAACCAGGATATGAATTTATTGGAGGTGATGAAGATGTTATCCAGCTTGAGCTTATTATCCTTCACATGATAACTATCCCTCTGGAGGCTCCATCAGCAACTGACTGAATCTGCGAGTCAAAGTAGAGCTCCTCTGTCAGACTCTTATAATCATCCATCTTAGTTTTCATTACAACCAAGATTGATAGTCTGTGGGTCTTGACTATAAGGTCACATTGTCTCCTGAAGCTGGAGTTGTTAACTACTCTCGTGTTTCATATGATGAAATTCATCAAACCTGAGTGGTGGGTGTTTGAAGGCCCTTCTCCTTCTCTATTGAGGCTGACATTGACAGATCCGTGATTGGGTTCAAGGCTACGACAGGTGAGACTTCGCCCTTCTCGTTCCTTAAATTAAGTATGCACATAGTCAGGTGGTTGGGGCAGTAATCTAAGACCATGGTGGAGAAGGGTTCCTTAAACTCCTTGAGATAAAGCTTCCCTAATATGATGGCTTTCGGGTTTTTCTTCCCAAAGAGCATCAACACCTCTACAGTTTTTTTTCTTAATAGTTCCAGTAATTAGGGCTTAAGCGTATTTATACACCCAATTAGTCAAATTTACCCATGTCCATAGCCTAATTTGAGGACAAAGTGATAGAGTTTAGTTGTTTTTAGTGTACTTTTATTAGTTCACGCTAATTCTTGGTTGAGAGTATTTTTTGGTTGTGTTTTATAAGTTTTTCAGTAGATATGTATGTCCGTGTTCAACGCCGGAGAACAAGGAAGGATACAATTGAAAAGAGGAGCATGAAAAATCAACCAGTACTAAAAAAAAGAGAAAGTCCACATCGCGGACCAGTGCGAAGAGGTTGGGGTTTGAAAAGAAGAAGAAAGAGCACGAAACAACTACAGAAAGATAAGTCCGTGTCACGAACTTGGATCAACATAAGTCAAAAATTGTCGGATGAGCTGGAAAGTGCAAAATACACTATAAAAAGATATGTCCACATCACAGACTTTGAAGATGCATGGTCAAAATTGAAAAATGGAATTTTTAAGTTTAAATACAATTTTTAGTCATTATTTCATTATTTGACTTTTACTGGAAATGGGAGAAGAGACGAAGAACTTCCATCAAAATCCATTCTTTAAATGTTTCTTGGACTAATCTTGTATTTTAAATAAATAATGAGTGGATAATTTTCTATATTTTTGTATTGTAGCAATAGATTATGTTCTAGACTTTGATTTTTAGGATTTATGAATGGGTTTTCGCATAATTACTACTATATTCCTTTAATCTATATTTCATAGTCTGGTCAACCATGAAATACACTTGTTATCTTCCTTGAATTCGAGAGATGTTGGGGGATTGAACACAGGGTATAAGAAGTTTATTTGTTCTAGGAAACTAGGATGATTCGTGTGTAAGAGACTTCTGACACCTACTCATACACCTTGTTTGGTTAAAAAAACAAGGAGATAGATTTAATATATTTTCATTGATCATGTTTATCCTTGGTTAACGATGTAGTTAAGTTGTCAATGAGAATAGGTCGGTAAAGGTGTGAATCCCTGCTTGGTAAATTAAACCCTGTAAATCAGTAATTAGAAAACTCATGAATAATCATAGAAATTGAGGCTACAATATATGTCAAAATGGTTACAGTCTTGGAATCTCGCTTAATTTGATAACTTCCCAACAAATATTTGATCGTCGTAGTAGTTTACTTCTAATATTTTAGTAAAAAGAATTAATAACCATCTTTTTTTTAATAACATGCATTGCATAGTTATCTTTTGGTTAATAATTAAAAGCTAATTTAAGTCCATTGGATTTGATATCCCGGCTCTTTAGAGTCACTATATTACTTGGTTTAACCGCGTACACTTGTGTGTGCTAGTGAAGCAACAGGCTCTCCCTTTCCTCTGCCTTCGACCTTTCTCCTTGGTGGTGCAGTCTGTGTAGTCTCCCTCTAGCCCGATATCTCTTCAGGAGTCCATGGGATAAAAATCGGACGTTATGAGCTTGGCAGGTATGTCAGAGAGGGGGAAGAAGGGAAGGTTTTGAAAGGTTTGTCTCATTAGTATACTCAGTTCCCCCATGGTGGTGATGGTGGTGATGTGTTGTTGTTATTGGCTCTGTAGGAGGATTCTCATTCACACCTGCAACCTAAGGTTCTCTACCGCATGGTCCATGCCCCCCGTTATGATTTGGGCTAGGTAGGTTGGGTCTTGGATGATGAGCGTCACAAGTTTATTGGCTACCATCGCATAAAGTTGAATGCGTCGATCCTGGAGCGTCTGTTCTAGCCAGGATGAGGGGACGTGGTTTTATAGAAGGGGTGGTATCGTCAGAACCTTTCATTCTAACTGGTGGACCTGTTCTTTTTGGCTCGAAATTTGGCTCTCCATTTGGTGGTGCATTAGGGGTGGGTGGTGTTGGGTTCAGCGGTAAGAATTGTATTTGGGGTATGTTACTAAAAGGAGTAATCAAGGAGAAAGGTGATGCAATGTCCATGGTCACTTTAACTGAGCCAGTGTGATGATTATTTTCCTCAAAGTGTATGATTTCTCGGAGGGAAGGGTTAGAGGGATCTTCCTCAGGAACTTTGTTGTCAAGAGATAAAAGAGAGTTTTCGATATGGGGTCAATTTCGAACAGTGGCATTAATGCCACACTAAACGAGGGAGGTTAGGGGTTGGTTAGTGATAAGTAGTGAATTTATACTCATTTAGGGCTTGAGTTGTGCATAAAATGTGTCCTTGATGTCCTATTTTGTGCTATAAATTGACATAAATTGTTGTTTTTGTAGCAAGGTGAAGACTAAGGAGCACTTGGAACACAAACATGCAAAAAGAGGTCGAAAATGATCAAATAATAAAGTAAGAGACACTAATCATCACAAAAGGTTACTTGGTGAGTCACCAAAGTACCTCAGACCTCGCTAAAAGATCACCCAACAAGAAGAAGTCAATTGGAAAAAGGGTGAGCTACAGGAAGGATTTGGTGAGTCGTCAACTGTGTTGGTGAGCTCAACTTAACTCACACAATAGGTCACTAACTTGGCCTGGAGTCATTGGTCAAAGGGCGAACTCAAACTCCAAAAGAAGTAACTAGGTTGGCAAGTGTTGCTTTCCCAACACATGCAAGTGTACGTGGTCAAACCAAGTAATATAATGGCTTTTTTAGAAGCCAAATGTCGAACCCAAATGACTTAAATTAGATTTCGATTATAAATTAAAGGTGGTTATGTTGAGTGTGTTTTCTTAGGAGATGGTGAAAAGTGGTTGTTAAAACTAAAATAACTAACTACAACTGCTAATATCAAATAATCTTGAGGGAAAAAGTCAATATAAACAAGATTCCGAGACTGTAACCATTTCGACACATATCCTAGGCTCAATATTCACAATTATGTCTGGGTTTCCTTATTATTATTTCATATGGTTGAAAATACTTAAGCAGGGTTACACGTCTCTACCGACCTACTCTCATTAATAGCCTAACTACATCATTAAACGGGGATAGACATGATTAATGAAAATGTTTTAATGTTATCTTCCTGTATTTGAATCAAGCTAGGTATATGGGTAGTTGTCACAAGTCTCACATACATGAATCAACCTAGTTTCCTAGATGAACAAGCTCCCTATTTGGGTTCTATTCACTCCAACATCTCTCAAATCCAGAGTGAACAACAGGTTTACCCTATGATTGGCCATACTATGAAGTATAGATAAAAGAGATATAAGAATAATTAAGTGGAAAACTATTCATAAATTGCAATTATTAAGAACTACGTCATTGTCTATGGCTATAGTCCTAGAGTATGGAAATTAGCCACTCATGATCATCTTGAAACAAAGCAAAATGTCTAAAAACATTCAAGAGTGGAAATTTAAGGTGAAAAACTAACCAAATCAACCCTAGACTAGAGTTATTCATTGTCCTTCATCGTTCCTCTCCAAACTAGATACATAAAAATTATTCTAAAATTGAATTTAAACCTAAAAAACCCATTTCTCAATTTTGCCCTAGCATCTTCAAAGCCCGTGATGCGAACATTGACTCCCAAAGTGTATTTCTGCATTTTCTATTGACTTGACTAATTTTCATTTTTCTGTTCTAAGTCTGTGATGCGTACTATCACCAGTTTAGTGCTTCACGATATTTTTTCCATCTTTCAGCTTGCACAATTTCCTACACAGGTCCGTGCGCGAACTCAAGTATTCTTACTGGGCCGACTAACTTCTTCACTTCATTCTGCAATTGTGTCCTTCCAAGATCTCTGGATGTGAATCCGAACGTGCATTATTGCTCAAAAACTTGCAAAAACACAACCAACAAGCGCTCTTGGCCTAAGATTAGCAAAATAAGTTGAGTTACACTAAAAACACTTATATTCTATGGATTTATCCTCTTACTAGGCTCTTTACATGGGTAATTTTGGCTAATTTGGTGTATAAATACGCCTAAGATCAGCGAGCTCGACTGAGCTTGCCAAAGTTCCACATCGAGTCCAATCAAAAGGAGCAGTCTGCAGGCTGAAGGAACACTATGCAAGTCCCCAACTTGGTCGGCGAGCTTGACTAACGTCACCGATTAAAATTTTAAAAAAGTTATTCTATACTTCTTGTGCAAAGTGAAAATAACTCATGGGTTGTCATATAGAAAAGAGAGAGGTTAATAGTAGAGAGTACAATTTTCTAGTAGTAAGTAGTATATTTTGAAATGGAGCACAATTATTATTGAAAAATTGTTCTTTTCTTTGGTAGAGAGAGTAGGGAGCAGAAAACATACTAATCTTCATTGGAGATAAGGTTTTTGCTGAACATTCGTTGATTTTTTTTCTGGATTTCTTGTGTTTGAGACTAATTCAATCGAAGGAAATTTATTTGGTAAATTACCCATGTTCTATTTGATGATTAGTTTTAAAATCCCAATACTTCTAGGGGAATAACATAGACCATTATGTAGTAATTGGTTGTTGGGTGCTTGACTTTACTTAAGTTATTGATGAATTCTTATGGATTTTGTTATTTAAGCATATTTTTGTGTATGGATTAAGGTTGCAAACTTAGTCCTAGCCTAGGATTTTCAAGTATGCTTGAAAAGGTTGCATAAAGTTGGGTTAAATAATGAATAGTCATTAATGTGCCGAATTAATGAAATCTCCTTGAGATATGTGATTTTTGCTAAAGTTGAGGTGTTATGTATTGTACCCATAGTAGCTCAAGAAAGTTATTGTGGAAAGTTAATCTTAAGTTTGAGAGAACCTTGATCAAATGTTAGATCCACCTACCCCACCCATGTAGATTTATCATTATTTGAGTATTTTCAAATACCCATGTCAATCACAACTAGTATGTCTAATTTTTCCTCTAAATTTACTTTCAGAATATAATTTGTTTTTATATGTTGTTTACTCTTACTACGAAAGATTAAAGCATCAATATTACTATTTGATGTGAACTCTAATTGTGTCTTTTTTTTTGTGGGTTTGACCTTGACTTCAAGTTGGGTAAATATACTTTTGACAACCGCAAACACTTGAACTTGTGAATAGTGTTGTTGACTCGTTAGCTTATCAGTTAGTTGTGTCACTTTTAAGAGGGGTGTGTCTTTGAGATGGGCCCACTAAGACACGTTTTTTGTTTTTTGTTGTTCCACGTGCCGCCTTGTGGGATATGGGGGTCGTATTCCGTATCCCTGTGTGTCTCTTTTATCTGGGTGGGGAGTTGGGCTTTGGGGGCTCTTTGGGCTTTATTTGGGTTTGTGTGAGTCGGGCGGGTCAGCCCTTTTTCCTTTTGGGGAAGGTTACCTTTTACTAGTCGTCTCCTTTCCTAATCGACTCACTAGGTGGTGACCCCTCTATGTTATGCCTCATTTTTTATGGCGTGGACAGTTTGCAGTGAGAACGAATATGTCCCAGGTGTTCGCAGCTCGTGCAGAGGATGTCTTCCTCTTCGTAAATGAATTTTTGCCTGTGGGATCCTATGGTCACCTCTGTTAGCAGAGGAGCTTCAAGGGGTACCTAAATACAAATCCAGGCATATCATCCACTCAGGGTGGCGGAGGTACACGTATCGATTTTTAGTGCCCCTAACCTTTTCCCCACTTTCTCGAGGATTTGTTTGCCATAAAACTCAGTGGGGAGTTAGAGGAGTCGAGCCCAAATGGTGGTGTGGGTCTAGGTTGTGTTGTCCAGGATAAAGTTTGGTTCCCATTTTTTTAACAGAGAGGAAGTGACCCTCTATGAACCAAGGACCTCTATGGAGGGCTTTTTGCAGGTTTTCCATCTTGCTGAATTTTGCTATGTAGGAGTCTTTCCCTAGGTCAATGAGTATGAGGGGCTCCGTAGGCTTCCAAGTGTCCGTCAATTTTGTCTTCGGGTGTGTGTGGGAGTTTTTTTCCCAAAGAGCTTGATAATTACGGATAATCCCCATGGTTGATAGATCATTTTTTATCCTCTTTTATTAGGATAATTGGATTGTGGTTTGGGTCTCCTTCGATCTCCTCCATATCAATTTTCACTTGCATAGTGTAGTCATTATTGAGATCTGGTTATTTATTTATGAGCGCGTCTTTAAATGGCAGTGGCACACTGACACTGTGTCCGGTGGCTCCGCGGCGAATCTGGTGGTTTGTCTGGGGTGTTTCGACCGCTCTCTTATTTTCATAAGAGTTGTTTCCTATAGAGAGCATTTTTTACAAGGTATCTACTTTAAAATGTTATATTTACACGTATAATGAGTAATTAAATAATATATATATTTTTTTTATCATAGTTTTTTTCTGAGTCAAATTGACTAATTTTTTTATCATATTGATACGAAAAAAATTACAATTTATAGAACTTTTTGTATTATCGTTTAATATTAAAAATTTTATTTTAAAATATTAAATTACTTAATTCTAAAAAAATACAATATGACAATTTAAAAGGAACGGAAGGAGTAATTAACAGACCAATTTGGACGGCCAGAGTGATTTGACTTGTCGTTTTGTTAACGCCCGTTCATTCTCAATAATCATGTGAAAATAGAGAAAATTACACAGAATGTCCATCAAATGTAGTGGTCGTACTTTTGTCTTCCATAAGAGAAGTCTTACAAAAATACTCGTTTTTTCAATTTAAGTTGAATCAAAAATATTTTTATCCTACACCTTAATTTTTTTTTAAATTCTTCTATGCTCAATTGTCTCTCAATTTTTCTCTTTCTTTATTTTTCTCCTTTGTTATTTTGTCTTCTTTTTTTTAACTTCTATTTTTTCTCTTTCTTTATTTTTCATTTTTTTCTTTTTCGTTTTTCTTAACTTGTATTTTTTTTCTCTTCTTTTTTTTTGTCTATTTTTTTTAAAAATCTTTTTTATTAAATCATCAAGTTATAGAACATCTCATAAATTAATACGTAATGTGATAATGTCAAATCTCGCTCATGAGACTTGACTTGTTGTTTAGAGATCTTTGGACTAACAAATCAACATCTAGGGTAATAGTTATGGAGTAACTCATAAATCAAAATAAAATGTGACATGTCAAGTCTTGCCCATAAGTGTTAATTTGTTATTTTGAAGTCCTTGGACTAAGAGACAAAAGTTATGCATATGATAAATCATGACACAATGTAGTTGTCAAGTCTTGCCCATGGGCTTAAGTTGTTAAGTTCTTCATCTAAATCTCGTCTCTAAGGCAAAAGTTATAGAACATCTAATAAATCAAGGCATAGTGTGATAGTGTAAAACCTTGCTCTTGGGTCTTAACTTGTTGCTTAGAAGTCCTTGAGCCAAGAGGCAAAAATTATAGACCATGTAATAGTGTCAAATCTTAACCATAGGGCAAAATTTGTAAAGTTATTTATCTAAGTCTTGTCTTTAAGACAATAGTTATAGAGTATCTTATAAATCAATATATAGAAAAACTATGTCAACTCTTACCCACGGGACGTAACTTATTCTTTACAAGTTTTTATGTCCAATATTGTCTCTAAAATAAGAGTTATAGAGTTCTCGTGAAATTTCAAACCCTATATATTTAAAATAACAAATATGAAAAAAAAATTATCTTGAATCTTGGCACTTGAATTTAGAAATTATTTTATTTAAAATAAATACAAAATATATAAAATAAATATTGTTTATAGTTCCATAATTAAAAAAAATAATAATAAACATAACAAAAAATAGAAAAAAAACAAAAAAATAGAAGAAAAAACACAAGATAAAAAGAAAAAAAATAAGGAAAAGAAACACAATAAATTTTGTTGCATCAACAGGGTCTACCTATAAAAAAGTAAATAAAAAATAAAAACAAAGGTAAGAATTTAAATTTTGATTGTTTTTTTAATTGTTGCCCATAGGGCATAGGTTAAATTTGCAAAAATTTTAGAGTATATTATAAATTTAATACAATAAAGCAGTGTAAATCCTTGCCCATAAGGCAGGTCTGCGAAGGTGAAATAACGAGTCCTTATAATTGAGTGGCAATTTTATCCATAAAATATATTAAAGGTTATTTTTTTGCAAAATCACCCTTATTGAGAATATTTTATCAAAATCATCATCTTTTAGGGATATTTACGGCGTTCTCTCGTGGAAATATGCTAACGTCCCACAATAATTTGAATATCACCAATAATTAAACAAAATTTATACCAAGTAATAAGTACAAAATTCTCTAACAATAAATTATAATGTGAATTCTCTACCAAGAATTAATAACGAATAAAAATTAGGTGAGAGAAATTATGATATGGGACATGAAGCTTTCATGTCAATAGAGTAATATTTAATGAAAAAATATATTTTAAAAATTATAATTAATATTTTTAAAGACATATCATTTGAGATGGAAGGAGTAATTTAAGAAGGAAAATTGACAAAATGTCTTTGCCAAAAGGACAAAAATAAATGTGTATGTTTAATGCTTACCAGCCTTCCAATAAAAATTTATCACATTCATTTGGAAAGAACAAATATTCTCATTGTACTTAAGACAACTTAAAAAAATTTATTTGATCTTGGCCATTATGAGTAGTATCATATCATATTAGAAATTTGATTCCTTATGATCAGTTGGCCAAATCAGCAGTAGCATAAAAAATTGGCACATGTTGACATGTATTAAGTCGTGTATCGATTGGTTTGATTCAATTTTATGTATTATTGATTTAATTTGTTGATTTTTTATTTTTAAATATGCTAAATCAATAATTAATCTATAAAATATATTAAAATCAATAAGATAGTGATTTTAATATTTAATATTTATTTAATGGGGATTTTTAGAAACAAACTCTCTATCTATATGAGGTAGTAATAAGGTTTGCGTATATTTACTCTTCTCGGACCCCATTTATGGGATTCCACCGGATATGTAGTTGTTGTTATTATAATATTTATTTAATGGTGAGATAATAAATTACTATAATCTTAATGAGTTATCAGGTAAACCCGATCCCAATATTAAAAAATCAAAATTGAACCGATAATTCAACAATTTGTTTTTATAAAATCATTAAATATTCATTAATCCAATAATCATAAACTAATAATAATTTTTTTTCTATTCAATGGATTGATTGGTTTAATTTTTGGAGACCCACATGTTTCATACTACAAATTTTAACTCTCACAATTGGAGAACAAAATAATCATCAAAGTAGCTTTAAATTTTAGAATTTCCTCTTGCTCGTGATTTTTTTTTTCATTTATTTTCTCAAATTTATGATCAAATGGGACCTTAAGGGACCACTTGTCCATAAATCTTGTGTCATGAAATCAAAATAATATTTGAAAATTATTTTAGTAAGTGTTATTCATCATATTGGTTTATTATTTCATGTCCAAGTATCTTTTTTTTTTTAAAACTAAATTTCAAATATTATCAATTTTTTTTAAAAAATATTAACAAATTTATTGCATATATCTTAGGTATATATTAGTCACTTTTATAATAATAAGAGATTATGTGAGCTATTTTTACGATGATAAGGGTGTATGCGAGCCAATTTTATAACGATAAATATAATAGCTCTAAATCTCAAAGTTAAGGGGTATATTAGACCTTTTTCCCTTGAAAATATTTTTTTATTTTGAGATTTAAACGTGGATGTCAATATTTAAAGTAAAGATCCATTTTATTACTAGATAAGGCTTAATCTAATACATGAATAATCAAGTTATTCATGTATTAAAGGATCATTTGGTTACTGGTTAGAGATATATAAGTATTATTTATGCAAGTTTATGTGGCTATTATTTATGAAGATATTAATTAGGTCTAATTACTTAAATAATATATTATGTAGCATTAATTACAAATTTTAGTACATATTTTACTTTTACAAAAAATAAATATATTTGTCTTACTCGAAATAGCAAAAATAAAAGTAGCTTTCTCTTTCTCCCTCTCCCTCTCTTAAAAATATTAATTAATTATCTCAATTTAAAACTTAATTTGAATTGGATACTATGCAAATGATGCTTCAATTATTCTTTAAATTAGAAAATTTATTTTAGGTAAATACATATATAATGTATTTCTAACACAATTTTAATGTATTAACATTCAAACTAATTTAAATAGCACTTAAATTTTGAAATTCAAGCATAATTTTTTTTTGACATCATTAATAAAAAGAAATAAACATAAACTACAATTATAATACATTTTCAGTACAATACACTACATATATTATAGAATTTTTTCAATGCATGTGAAGAATAAATAACTAATATATTTTTAATATAATAATATATTTTAACATCGTTAATAAGAGAAAAAATAATTATAATACATTTTTTAATTCAATATATAATAAATATTATAAGCATGTTTTAATACATGTGACGAATATATAACTAAAAAAAATCTTAAGACAAATGCGTCAAAGTATTGAGTATGGATTTCAAATATTCTAGTAGAATTTAAATTGTTTTACATTATTAGAAATGTATTATGTTTATTGAAATAACAATAATCGAATTCATAATAATGTATAATATTGATTTCAAATTGTATTACAAATGTTGTTTATATTTAATATAATTATAATATAACTTTTCAAAGATGCACTTCTTCTTCTCAGGTGAATCACCACTAGATCATCAATATGTCAAGTCAATTTCAAAATAAATCACCACTCAGTCCACTTGTAATCATTTTACTTCTTTTTTTCGGTCCAAGCACCACTATATGAGCGTCGAAGTGAATTTTTCGATCAGATCTAAATATTGATTTTCATGAAGCTCATTGGAGCAACAACCACCATTGGAGTTCTGTTTAGACTAACAATACCAATTTTTCGTTCTACGCTTCTACTTAAGTAAGGAAAATAAAAACTACAATCTTATTTAGTTCAAATAGTTATAAGTTGAGAAATAAAATAAAAATTAACCTAAAAGAGAAAGGAAAAAGAACATCGTCAATTTTCATGAAACATGTTGGAACTTTTAATTTTTGGTTGAAATTTAGTGATTTTCTGATTTAGTTATTGTGTCTTTCATTGTTGTTTGGTCTATTTGATGATGGTGTGGAGGTGAGATCGAAAAATAAAAGGTAGAGTGATTGTTTTGTTTTGTTCACGGAAAAAGGCATCTCTGGTAAAGTTAACCGAAAAAGAAAAAAGATGAAGGGTTGGAGGAGAAGGAGAGAGATAAATGAAATTAACAAGTGATTTTGATGTAAATTATGTTATAGTTTGTGAGTAAAAAAAAGTATCCCCAAATGAGTAATAATTAATCTAAAAGAATTCATCAATGTAAAAAATTATATTCATGTATAACTAATATCCACATATCTATTCCACCTTCAACTCTGCATAAAATTACATAGATTTTCTCATAAGTTATGCGAGTATTAATTATATACAATTGCTAAAACACAATCAAACACAACATAAAATCAATATATGAATAACTTGTATACAAAATTAAAATCATGCAACCAAACATTACATAAACTAATACATGAATAATTTTTATTCTATTTACAAATCAATAATGTATTAAATTAATACATAAATAATCAAATTATACAAGTAATATGTTGAATCTTATCCAGTGATCAAAGGGGTCCTGATTTTATGCAGTAACTAAATGGGCCCTAATTTCATCCAGTTACCAAATGGATCCTAATTCAACAATAATAAGGGGTTAAATGACCCTTCCTTGATTTTTTTGAATTCGTGTAACACCCTAAGTTATTCTAATTAAGATCAAATCAAAAACTAAAAATAATAATCAAGAAATGAACTATAATGGATCAAGTATGCGTTGCGAACCTAGATTTTATTTTTGTGGCAAAACTTTCTTATCCAAAAGAGTGCGTGCCAAGTTCACATCGCAAATTTGACAAATTTTGGTTCAAATTTTTTCCATCTAAAATTAGCAACAAAAAAAAAGGGATAGAACCAGTCCACGTCGTGGACTTGTTCCACCACTGTGTCCGATTTTCAGTTTTTAAGCAGGGGCATTCTAGTCTCTTCCCACCCATTCTAGATTAAAATTCATCGTTTTGAGGCTAATTTCGCCCCAATATTAGTAGTCCACGCTCTTTCTCTCTCAAATCACGTACTTTATTCTGAAAATGATAATTAAAGAGAAAAGGCAAGGGCTAGGGTTTAAAGAGAAAAGGGAATGGCTAGGGTTTAGAGAGAAAAGGAAAGGGCTAGGGTTGAGTAATTTCTTCAAAATTTTCAAGAGAATCTTCATGGTATAAGTATGTAAGGCTTCCAAACTTCAAAATAAGTCCGTCCTAATAATTGATTTTTATATATGTTCAGCCAGTTAAGTCAAGAGTTAGAATGCAAGTTAACTTTCCAATTTTGGGTATAAAGTCTAAAATTTTCTTACATTTGTCGCAAAGTATTATGTATTTAGTTTGATTATTATATTTTTTGAAGTTGAGTAAAAAAGTCATGAAATAAAACTCCATTTTTCTGATCATATTTTTGAAAATTCACTTCATTGAGTTAGTCAGACTACCACTTCTTTTTATATGATAGTATCTATCGGTACTTTCAAAGTTGGAAATTCCTTCTCGCCCTTGATTACAAAGCACCACAATTTAAAACTGTCAAAAGAAATTGAACATGATTGTTGCAACTGTTCATTTCAACATTTCACAATCATAGATGTAGTCACACGAGAATAGATAGAGGACTTATTAAAGACATATCTGAGGGAAAGAGAAAAAAAACTAGCATAGGGTATGAAAAATTCATTCATACATTTACATGAACTTTTAAGAAATTGTGAAGCCTATTTAGTTCTTTACATTTGGATTGAAATTTAAAAACATTTTAAACTATGTCTTGAACATGTGATGAGTAAGGAGATGAGTAATAATATTTTAGTGTGTGGGTAAGCACTTCTCACGCCTATTTTTGAGATTTAGTTGAGAAACATTACTTATATTTTATGCATCTATGATTTTGAGACTGTAACCTCTGAAGAGATATAATAAGATGAGAAATATTAAGATGAACTGAGTTGCAAAGAAATTAAGTGAGAAAATTGATAAGTTTACATCTTTGAGCCTGAGCATAACAAAGTGTATTTGAGAGTAGTATTAAGCACCGATATAGATAAGAATCATAACAACTCAAACTAATAAACTATGTAGCCAGTGTAGGATACGATTGTTCCAACTTAATACGACTCATCACTTGCCTATGAGAAGACCTATGATATGGATTCATAAGTTAAGTTCATCCTATACCCTGACAAAATATTGGATGGCTCTGAAAATATGGGCAAGACATTGTATCATCACGAAACTCATAGTGGTGGTTGTTGGTTAGAGAAACTCTCCAAGTTTCAAGTATTATCTTTATTTCTATACTCCGAGTTACATTATTTTAATGTGTTACAGTTAATAGTTTTCTTACATAGTATATTTTTATTAACTGAGTTAGACCAGAATTAAGTTTTAAAGTTGAGTTTTTTTTATTATAAAATTCTTTTAGCCATTTAACATACTCGTATATTCCATGTACTGTTGTCGTTTCAACCTGCATTTGCTTATAATGTAGACACAGGTGATAGAGATCCTCAACAGACGCATCATTAAAGATTCAACTTTCCTGCTTAGCAATTAGTGAGGCCGTTTTACAGTCAAAGGCATCTTTATGTCATTACTTCAGTTTTCTTTAGTTTGGGATAATTGTGGCCTATCACGGTACCTATTCAAAAAATAGTACTGTAGAGGCTTCACAAACTAGATTGCTTATTATTCAATTCTTTGTTTGGATTTAAGATTATATACTATTACATGTTTGACATTGATTTCCCTTAAAGGTTGAGTTCTAATATTATTAAGTCCATTATAGCTTATTATGATATTTGAATCCTCCGTTGAGTAAGTAGCCAGGCCAAGTGATTCGCCTGACACTATAAATAATTTTGAGTGCCGGTCAAATCCAGCGTGTAGGCTCGGGGTGTGACATTTTGCTCTGGTTCAAATACCAGGTAATAAATTATTAACCTTATCTTTCAAGTAATATACATATAAATCTTATCTTCCAGCCCAAAGGAGAATAATTTAATTATATATAATAGGGAAAATAGTCAAAAATATTTCTCAACTTTGTTTTATTTTTTGACCTTATTCTCGCCGTTAAAAGTAAGTTGAAAATGCCCCTGTCGTTAATAAACTTTTCACCCATACCCCTCAATTGTATGAAAACCCCCAAATAACATAATTCTGACCCGTCAACAACCCAAACTTAACCCAACCTAATTCCTAAAAACTATCAAACTTAACTCAACCCAATTTACAGAAGAACAGGGAACAACAATGGCTATGGATGCAATCGACATGTTCGGCGAAGGTCCACTCCATGACAGCGAACACGCTTTATATATTACCTAATCCCTCAACAACCTAAATCCGATTCGTCCTAAAAAACACCAAACTTAACCCAACCCAATCCCTAAAAACTACCAAAATTAACCCAACCCAATTTTCAGAAGAATAGAGATCAACAATGGCTATGGACGTTGATGACGTGGACGCAATCGACATGTTCGGTGAAGGTTCACTCGATGGCAGTGAACACCTCCGTCTCGTTGATGCCAACTTCTTTAATTCCTTTCAAGATAATTTTGATGCCTCTAATATCAACTGAATCTATCACCTAAAATTCTTTTCCCTGCTAAAAATAACTATATGTGTTGTTTCCGTCCCCTACCTAGGGTTTCCTCAGCCTTTTTTCAATGATGAAGGAATAAATCAATTTTTTTTGGATGTTATAGAAATTTTATCATAGTTTATATGCTTGCTTATTCACATCGATATTTTTTTGTATTTTTTTAAAAGCTTTTCGGGGCTTCGTGTTCTGAGTTTATTAACATGAAGTAATTAACAACTTTTGGATTCATGCAAATTTTCTGGAAATTAATTGAATCTGTTTGTGTGTTTTTGTTGAATTTCTCATTTTTTGATCCATGAAATTAGAGGTCAGCATGATGCATTTTGTCAGTTGTTTGGGTGGTTTTTTTGGTGAAACTTTGGGTGATTTTTCAGTGAAAATCTCTTTCTGTGCATTTTGGTGGCTTTTTGGCAGTTGTTTGGGTGATTTTTTCGATGGAAATTTTATGGTGTTTGGTTGCTATTGGTTGATGCCGTCGAAGGCCGTGATGGTGGTTTTTGGGTGGGTCTGTGATGGATTTTAGTGTTGCTAATTTGTAGTAACTTTGTGATGATTTCGATGATTTTTCGGTGATCGTTTTGGTGAGTTTGGTGATTGTTTTTAGATGGGTTTGATGGTATTTCGTGGTGGAATTTTTGGATGGTTCTGGAGGAGGTCATTTGGTTGGATTTACTGACTGTCTTGTGGTGATTTTGTGGAGTTTTAATAATTTTTTCGGCGAGATTTTGGTTGTTTTCAGGCGTGGTGATGATGGTTTTGGAGTGAAGAATGAACTTGCTTATGGTTAAGTTTGGTATTTTTTTAGGACGGGTCAATTTTGGGTTGTTGAGGGATTGGGTAATATATAAAACGGGTCAAAATTATGTTATTTGAGATTTTTCATCCAATTGAGGGGTATGGGTGAAAAGTTTATTAACAACAGGGGGGGGTTGTATTTTTAACTTACTTTTAACGACGAGGGCAAAGTCAAACAATAAAACAAAATAGAGGGGTATTTTTTTACCCTTTTCCCTATATAATATCGAGTCAAAGTACTCTTGACGAAAATAAATTATTAATTTTGAGTCCCTAAGGCAATTGTATTTTTTGGTGAAGTCCCTAGGGTTAGAATTTTAACCTAAGGTTCTTTGGCCTACCTACAAATATGTCTGTGACTCTATTTGTATGGTACATACTGTGGTAGACATATACTAAAAGATTCTAGGATCTTTCTTATCAAATTTCTGATTCAAATTCGTGCAAGGCGAAGACCATTCTCCAAAACACCTGAGCAACTGCGATCCAAGGTACGCTTCTATTTTTCTTCACTTCGTTTTGACTATGCATATGAGTTTAAAATCAACATGTGAATGATATGATTGCATTCTAAATTGATTTAATCTTTTGAATTTGCTATAAAATATTAATGGAGGAAGATTTTTAGTTTATTGAAAACATAAAGTTGTGTGAGAATTAAATGACAGTAGTAGACCTACTTCATCCCTAACCAAATGTCTTAGATTTGAGCCCTGGATATGAAGAAAATCCTTATTACTATTAACACAAAATTACTGTAAATATTATACTATTTTTTTCACAAAAAATATTTAATAATTATTAATTTACATGTTAATACATGTACATGCTATTCACAAATCAAACACCTTTTAGTTTTTTTTTTCATGAAGTTAATTTTTGTATAATATGTAAAAATCATGAGATTGATATGGTTTAGACATGCAAAGAGAACATACACATATATCCTATTAAAAAGGTACAAGATGTTGATAGTGATGGATTGAAGACCGGTGAAAAATTGACCTATGGAGAATTTGGAAAAGTGGTTGGACACGATATTATACTTTTTTTAGCTCATTGAAGACATGACTCTACTTAAGAGAGTATGAAGGTCGATGATTAAAATAGACAATTAATAGATAATTAATTATTTTTCTCTTTAGTGTGATAAAACATAGTCTTAGTCTGAAACACCTTTTTGTTTTTGTATTATTCTTTTAATTTTGTGCTAATAGTATCATATTCTTCAACTATATTATTATCATCATTTATTTACATTGGCCATTTTGTTATCATCTAGTGTTAGTAAATCTCTCTCTTCATAATTTAATCATAATTTTCTATTTTGATATTTTTTTTCAAAAATATTATGAAAAATAACAAAGCAAGGTCTATCATAAATAATCTGTATGAATCCATAAAGGCAGAGGATATACAAATTTTTTCTTTTTCAAAAAGCTATTTGTAAAATTTCAAGAACATGTTATTTTTATTGTTATGCTATCCCATACTGAAATTCAGAATAAAATAAGATCAAAATCATATTATAAAATTTATACTAATATTATTTTGTTTTACTGAAAATGAAATACCAACAAAATACAATACAATTATAATATAATATCCAATAGTATACCCAAGACTATTTTTCTAGTCTCAATAACCAACCCACTCCTTTTAGAAGATTTATTAGATTTTACTCCTATACTTTTTTACTTACCATCAATGTAATAATAATAATGATATATTTAATACAATTTTATGTATAAATTTTCTACACAAGTATGTAAAGGATGGCATATATACATATGGACAAAGCTAGTAGTCCTCATATTAATTAAGTTAGAACTTTGCTTAGATAATATATTTATATTAATAAATTTATTAAATATGTATAAATATTAAATTTAAAATTCAATTCTTATTATTTAAAATCATCAACATAAAACTAAAAATGCATAAAATTAAAATTCTAATTTTATTTGTACACACAATCTTAATAAAATAAAGAATATTTTAACTATTTCTTCGACTTAGTGATCGTTCGAATTGACTTATTATAAGTGCTTTTAAGTAGTTTTGAAGTATTTGGATAAAGTGGTGTTAAAAAAAATCACTTAACCAGATTTTTTTTAATAATTACTGATTTTAGCGATAATTTTTATTTATTACCATTTATAGCAATATATAGCAATATTATGATAAATCTCCACTTGTATTAAAGGTGAATTATGTATTCAATATAAATGTATTATACGTGTTCAACGAAAATAAATTACTATTGTTATAAATGATAATTTTTTTTTAATCTAATATATTTCTAAAATTAAACCGTTCTTATAAATGCTTACTTTTAACTCTAAATAATAAAAATATGCCAAAGGTCATAAATTTAAAACCTTAACTTATGACCAGACTCTAATTTACCCAAACAGTTCAAAAATATTTTAATATAAAAATACTTAAAATAAATTAATTCAAGGGGCCTTTTAAAATTATCTTTTAGAAAATGGATAATGAAAGTTTTGAATGTTCCCCCGGCATTACATGCTCAGTCACCCGCGTGCAGACAACGGTTGCGGATTTCAGGAAGAAAACATTACTCCACTAATAATGTACTATTGTAATGTAATGTCTCTCTCTCCATCCTTATCAGCTTCAGTTACGTTTACTCTCTCTCCCACTTTACCTCGCTTTTTCCCACGCTTCGAAAACTCCCATATGGATTCCCTACTACTATAGTCTTAAGAGCTTTTTCGTTTTCTTGAACCAAAACCCTAAAGAAAAAGGACCAAATATGGTCTAGGTAGTGGTTGAACTGCTTTTTTCTTCCCTCATTCACCAGATCTAGACTCTAACTAGGTACACACGAAAACCCAACTGCTTTCTTGGTTTTTTTTCCTTGATCTTTACTGTGGGGGGTGGGGTTGGAAAGTTGGAAAAACTTCCTGTTTTTTGCTCTAAAGAAGCTGCATTCTTGCCTTTTTTCCAGTGATATTTAGTGGGGTTGTTTTGGAATATGGGGAAAAGGGTCTACAGTTTTGGTTAAATGAAGCTGCATTTTTGCCTTCCTTTTGAATTTTAGCTGCAAAGAAGCTGTGTTACTGCTGTTCTGTTCATTTTGATGGTGGGTTTTTATTCTATTGTTGTGGGAATTGGAAAAGAAGTGCTCGGATTTTAGGCAGAAAAGATGCATTCTTTGTCTTCTGTTTCTTTATTCTAAGTGGTGATTCCGAGGGAATGCGACAGAAAGTGCTTGAATTTCGGCTAAATAAGTAGCATTTTTGTGTTTGATTGTGAGGTTGAGGCTTTTTAGTACTATATTTTTCACTGTGCTTTCTTTGATGTCGATGATGCTCTGTATAGTGCTTTGTCAGTATTTCACTTTTCTACAAAGATGATGTCTGTCGCGCTAATTTAGCTTGCTTTGTTTTGATTTTGACAATTTTAATTGGACAGATAATTGTTCTTGAAGAACTGGTTGCAAATGGACGACTCCGTTTTAAAGTCCAATGAAGACTCGGTGGAAGAGAACCAAAGTCCAGAGATAATAGAGAGGCCACCTCTGCTGCAGGATTTCTCTGAACATCCACAAAGTTCAGAGTCTTCGAAGCAATCAACAGCAGAGAGTTTGAAAAAATCAAGGACAGTGAGACCAAGTTTGACAACTCAAAATGGGGCTACAAATGCTGGGACTGTGAAGAGGCGAACTGGAGTAACAGATGGCACTGATTTTAGTCCCAGAGGTGTCAGATCGTCTCTGACAAAATCAACTGTTAGCAGCGCTTCACGAATTTCAGGAACAACTCCAGTCACAAGAAGGAGTAGCACTGGTGGTTTGCCAGACAAGCAGCCAATAACAGTAACTAAACGACCTAGTGGGAGTGTTGGTTCAGGTACAGCTAAAAAGACTAACTCTTTGGCAACAGATCCTATGCGGCGATCTCTTCCCGAAATGCAAACAAGCACATTGCCATCAACCAATACTAGAACTACTACTCGATCAAGTATTTCAGAGACCAGAAGATCAGTTCCCATTTCGCCCCTTGCAAAGACTCCAAGAGCATCGGTTAGTTCTGATGCAAGCAAACAAGAATCAGTTAAGAAGACCTCAGCAAAATTATCATCGTCATCACTTTCATCTGCAAGAAGAAGTGCCTCTACATCGTTGGAGAGTACTGCTAGTAGTGTCTCAACTAGGAAGTACTCCACAAAGTTGTCTTCTCCAGCTGCTCGGTCACCTTCTGTTTCCACTGGATCAAAGGCTGGTTCATTGTCAAAATTGCTGGACAGAAGTTCTAGTTCATCAAGCAGGAAGAAAGGGGGTACTCCTGAAGGTCGTGATTCACGCCTTATTATGCTTCCTCAAGTGGAAATCAAAGCTGGCGATGATGTGGTAATAACTTGTGTCTCTATTCTTAATGTTGCAAAAAATAATTTTAGTTGGCGTAAATTGAAGATGAGTGAGAAAGAGTAGTTCGTTTTAACTCTTCTGAGTGTGGATAAATTACTTCTCATATAAGCTGCCTCACTAATACCTTTTCTTTCAAGTGTGTTCTTTAAGAAGAAACCTCCTAGGATTAAAACAAAGCATTTAGGTACGGATTATGACAAGCACAAAGCTATTTAATTGAAAATGCTTTAATTGAGAGCTACTCTGTTCTCAAGCATCAAATTATTTGTTTTAGTGCTCATAGTGAGGCATACGTTCCATTTTAGAACCTTGTGCTGTGGGTTGACCTTATTAAAAAATAGATCCTTGTGCACTGGCTTTCCATGCATTTACTAATCATCATATCACATGCTCTATATAAAGAATTCCAAACCCCCATCTAATTTTAGCTATTACAAAACTTTGGCGCACAAATTCCACTTTTCTATATTGATTGGTTCTTCTACTTATCAAAATAAATAGAACATGATTTTTGACACTAAATATGCTTTTGAATTATATATTTTAACAGAAAAGCTTTAAAGTACATACTCAAGTTTTCTCTATTTTCAATTGCTTTTGATGGAGTATATGTTGAATTTCTTTTGCTTTGAACTACACCACTTCACCTAAAAGCTTCTAAACATAAAATAAATTCATCTGATACCATTTTTTTCAGAAGAGAGAAGGTTTTCCTTGATTGTCTTCTATTGACTTTTATGATTGCGGGTCTCTTCTCTTGTGGCAAGTAGTACTTGAACTATACCACTTTACCTAAAAACTTCTAAACATACAATAAATTTATCCGATACCATTTATTTCAGAGGAGAGAAGGTTCTCCTTGATTGTCTTCTATTGATATTTATGATTGTGGGTCTCTCTTCTCTTGTGGCAAGTAGTACTTGATCTAATTGTTTAATCAGCTGTAAACTTGGACTATATTTTAAGTTTGATGCTCTCAGATGTGATGTTTATCTTCTTGTTGATAGAAAAATGCTGCTCAGTCTATCTAACGATGACATTTCTCTGCCTATCGAGATATCTAGTAATACAAAGTCAACATCACCGCCACAGTATAGATTAAGTAAACAATATATTCATGCAAGTATATAAACTATGATTTTGGAAAATAACATATTTGTATGAATCCTTAGTATGTGCAAAGAGAGATTATTTGGGTCTCTGGTTAATATTTTATGTTTTAGTTGAACTAGCTATCCTTGTGAGATTTTTTTATGTTGGTAAGTATTCTTCATAATACGCGAGCATGTTTTGCAGATATACTAACTTCTATAGTTCATTGCTAATCTTTTACATCTGTTTTGTGATTTGTTCAGCATGATTACCTTAAAGGTTCAACATTTTGTTTATAAAATCTTTGTTCTCCCTTTTGCTTCACTTGAAGCTCTTTTGGTCAAGACATATGATATGTTCCCTATGTTATTCCAAAAAAGGTTCCTTAGTAATCTTACTAGCTATTGAAACTTCATTCTTTTAATTTCATCAAGCGCTTGGATATGAGGGGCCACAGAATACGTAGTCTCAACAGTGGTGGGCTGAACTTGTCGCCAACTTTAGAGGTAACTAACAGTAAGTCCATTTTATTTTACTTTTATGCGGTAACTAGAATCTAAGTTGCGGACTCTTCACTTTCGATGATGTACCCATGTTGGATTCTCCAAAAAATACACTACTTCTGGAGAATCCAACATGCACCCGTTGATTTTTTTTTGAAGAGTCCAGGCAACATAGTCTAGAATGAACAATGAATTCCCATCTGGGGCTCCAAGAGTGCTTTCTGTGTCAAGGTTTGACAACAAAATTGAGATTTCGTACATAATAATGGATCATAAAAGAAAAATATATAAATGAAATTCCGTTTTGCAGTTTGTTTACCTCAGGGATAATCTTTTATCAGTGTTGGATGGTATTGAGATACTGACTAGGGTGAAGGTCAGTTTTCTTTGTATAAGTACAGTTAAAAAAGTATATTTCTTCAATTTTTGAGTTTTGACACTACTTGCGAAGATAATGCAATTGTCTATTTATTTTCACTCATAGAAATTTGATATATTGATATTTGTCTGTTAGGTTCTTGATTTGAGCTTCAATGATTTTAAAGGTCCTGGATTTGAACCACTTGAGAATTGCAAAGCCCTTCAGGTCAGCACTTTTCTTGATTTCATTTTTTATTTCAAAGACTTAAAGGGTTGCTCTTTCATTGATATCTGAAGTAATTTGTCATTCTTTTTCAACTTTTTGACCTTTTAGCAACTCTATCTTGCTGGAAATCAAATTACATCACTCATAAGCCTTCCAGAGCTTCCCAACTTAGAAGTAAGTCTTTAAACGTCTGCCTCACTCCTTGTTCATACTAAAAGCAGTTTTCAGTATGCACATTCAATGCCTACTCTAGGTTATTGTTGTTTTCTTAATTATCAAAGAGAAAAAAAATACCAACTTATCTTTTTTTTATGACTCTTAAATTTCAGTTCCTATCTGTTGCTCAGAATAAGTTAAAATCTCTTTCAATGGCCAGTCAGCCTCGTTTACAGGTTAAATCTCTGATTTTTATCTTTTCTTTACTTCTTGCTGCTTGTATGGTTAGAACCTACATCACATATATTTTTCCTTTGCAGGTCTTAGCTGCTAGCAAGAACAAAATCTCTACATTGAAAGGATTTCCTTATTTACCCTCTCTTGAGGTTAGTAATGAACATCTAGTCAATTTACGATTATTGTTAAATGTGTTTGTAAATGATGACATCATGTTTCTATTTGGTAAAGGAGTGATATTTATTGTTGTTTGTAGTGGTGGAAAGTGGGTATGTGCTGTATGTTCCTGATTAGACAGACTATTCAAAGGAGTTACAACGTTAGAAATTTTTAAGAGGTCTGTACTGGGTAATCCAATAGTCACTGAGTTTAACCGGTAAATTGAGTAGCACATTTATGAAAATAAACAGATGGCAACCTGATACACTCTGTCTCCATTCTTCTTAAATAATCATGAAGGAGCTTAGTCTGCGAGTTTCATTTTTTTTATTGTTGCTCTTTCTCATAGAATCATGAAACTACAAACGTTAACAGCATAATTTGGTACAAGTGTTACTGGTAATAACGATCCACATAAAACGGCTGCATTGCCCAATATCATCATAGCATCTAATTCCATTTATTTGCTTTTCTTATTTGTTCTGATTAATCAAAATTACTCTTATGTATTGTAGTTTGAATTACTAGATTTTTTATTTCTTATATGAATCTAGGTATCTACTGAAGTCAATGATGGTAAGGCGAAAGATATAGGCTGATAGGCATATTCAAAAATCATGTAGTCACCTGTTTTTCTGTATTTTTCTCGCTCACTCTTTCTCCTTTTGGCTATGGAAAAGGGGAAGATAGAGCCATTGAGGGTGAACTATCAATAAAATTAGTGTTTCCCTCTCCGTTCTCAATTAATTGTACTTAAGTGGTCCGAGTCTCTCAGATGCCTCAAAATATATCTGAAAAAAGCTATGCAGTGTTGATGGGCTCTGGATGTAATAACATTATAAGTGTGCATAACGTTTGCTTGATTAATTTGTATTAGATTGGTGACTGGTCATACGATAAAATAGATGGCTATAATATGCACCACAGCTAGGTAAAATTTTCCACTAAGCTTACAGTAACATTTTTATAAAAAGGAAAGGTTACAGTAGCATCACTTATTTATTGCATAGAATAGCTGAATAGGAAGCTTTTTATTTGTCATCTTCTTTATAAGAAAACTTTTTTTGTAAATTCAGTAAATTCCTGATAACTCATAAAATGATAAGAGGACACTGAAAGCTCTCTCACATGTGAATTGTAAGTGTTCTGTATTAATGTACATGTACTATTCCGTCTCTAGATTTTTATTGAATTCGAATGCTGTATTGTATAATATGCCTAGGATTTTTGTTGAGTTTGCCTGACTTTTGTTTTTCTTTTACAACAATCTACAGCATTTGCGTGTGGAGGAGAATCCTATCCTTAAGATGCCTCACCTAGAGGCAGCTTCCATTTTGCTTGTGGGTCCTACTTTAAAGAAGTTCAATGACAGAGGTAAAATACTTTGGTCAATCCTTGCTGTTCTTTTGGTAGCGGCATCCTATGGTTTCTGTTGAATATAAATTCTTATTTCGTAGTATTGCTTGTTGTTTCCTTCTAAATGAAATTATATGCTGTCAGATCTCTCCCGCGAGGAGACAGCTCTAGCTAAACGTTATCCTTCTCACACTCCCGTGTGCATCAGAGGTGGTTGGGAATTTTGTCGTCCAGAGCAAGCAGTTGGTGAGTTTCCGAGGAACTGCTGGTCTTTTATTTCCAATGCAGTGATAATCTCTCTATGCATATTTTTCACATACAAAAGGTTTCCTAACATCCTTAAGTAGTGTTAGTTGAATGGATACCAGATGTGTAAGATTTGTTTGTTAAACTGGGTGATGTGCTGTGTTGTATACACCAAGATTAGTTTGGCACATGTCCATGCTTAAAGTTAAACTTTGACTAATCTATTGAAAAAAAAGTTGAACTTTGACTAGTATATTGAGATTGGATTAGCCTCTGTTACTGCTAGGAGCTAGTTTTCTTGTGGGATCCAATCTTATTCATGTGAAGAAGCACAACACTTAATCACGTGGCCGTGGAATTATTTTGTTTTCTATTTCTTCTTTGTTTACATTATTTCATAGTTTGTCTGGTAACAAGCAAGATAAAGGTGTAGAACAGTCTCGAGAGGAGATGTAAACAAAAGTTGGAGGCTATAGGAGAGAGAATCAACTTTTCTCTTCAACAATAATTTGGAGAATCCAAAGCCTTGAGAGTGTCAATCACTTACTTCTTCGCTGCCCTCTTACTAGAATTTCGTCCTATCTATTTGTGGACTATCCTGGAACCTCCCTCGGACCATCAAAGAAGCTTACACTACCTGTATTTTCTTGGAGAGTAGACAAAACCATCAAGAAGGTCTATCCTGCAGTCATCTTTTAGGTTTTGTGGAATGGAGGAAACCACAGCTGTTTTGATAGAATATCAACTCCAACTCAAGCCCTGAAAGCTAGATTCTGAGCTGTTTTGCTTAGCTGGAATTTTCTTACAACTGTTAATTGCATGAACAATTTTTTCGCCATCAAAGCTGTGATAGAATGGAATTTCCTACCAATCTACATTCTCCGGAAAAAGTTTTTGTTTGTGAGTGTGTGCGTGTGCTTGCGTGTGTGTTTGTTTGTTCTATCTTTGTGGTTTGCTGCTTGGAGTTTGAAGAGAATATATGTTGGTGGTGCTGAACTTAGCTTGATGGACATTAGTTCAGTGACACAATTATAGTATTTGATGTTTGGAACCAGGAGAATGTGTGGGAATAAGACAAAAAAACTAGAGCTAGAGAGTAACCTCACATGATTGTGTTCTCAATGATTTTTTTTCATGTATACCAGAATAGAAGAGCGCTTGAAGGAATTCAATGACACATATCAAGAATACAGTGTTGATTTTGCGTACTCTTGAAGCATAATGCCTATTACTTGTTGCATAGATGATTGGATGAGATTATTGGGATGTAACTTTTCTGTTTAGTGCTCTTATGATCTAGTACTTGTATACCGGGGATATTCCACTTTTTGTTTATTGACGAAAGGGATCTTACACTGATAATTGGTTGGATTCACTGTTTACTTTTCCAGCCGGTATACAAAGATTATACACTAATCATTCATGGTTATACACATGTGACATATTGTACATGGATTTATGCATATATTATACATCAGCCAACTAGTTTAAATGGTTGAGTGGACGACTATTTGGGGTAATTCTTCTTTATACATAAAGTACAAGTAGAAACAAAAAAGTGAAGTATTCTTGACGTATGCTTGGTTTCAAACATGCTTAGTGCATTTTATCTGTGTACAGTTAAGAGTGCTCTAAACTGTATTAGGTTATCATCTTATAATTTTGTATAATAGAGCTTTACTCGTTGTCTTCTCTCAGATGTGACAAAATGCGTATGCCATTTTCAGTTTTAATGTTTTTCATCTCTGTAATACTTTTTTGTTTTTGGATAACCGTAGTGTCTGGGCCAACTTGCACACACCTCGACTAATTCATTCTCTAATACTTCTCTCTTCCACAGATTCAACTTTTCGTTTTCTACTTGAGCAATGGAAGGAACAACTTCCTCAAGGATTCCTGCTCAAAGAAGCCTTTATTGACCATCCATTTGAGGAAGATGCTTGCTATTGCCACTTTAATTTTGTTAAGGATGAATCTGAGAGTACTGATTCAGATATAAACTTGAAATACCAATGGTTTATAGGAGAGAGAACTCCATCAAACTTCTTAGAAATACATGGTGCAACGAGGGAGGTAATAGTGTTTAGCTACTCTATTTGAGGTTCTGTGTTTCTACATCCATGAGACATCATTATATGATTTTAGTGTCTTATGATCAGTTCTATTGGCCAAAGCATGACGACATTGGTAGAATCTTGAAAGTTGAGTGTACCCCAAAGCTGGGAGAGACGGAATATCCCACTATTTTTGCAATATCTTCTCCAGTTTCACCCGGTATGCCATTTCTTTTTTGTACATAGGAAATAACAAAATAATGAAGTGACTTATCAGTAAAAAAGTGTTAATGTTGAAATGACTACTCCCTCTTTTATCTGAGATATTTGAAATATATGAAAGATAGAAAAACGAGTTTGTGTTTGATATAGAACTTTCCTGTATCAAAAAGAATGGCACTATGATTATTTGGGAAAGGAAACAGTTTTATCTTTGGGTACAACATTTTTTGTTTTGGTTTCTAAACTATAGAAGATTTAGATTTATATTACTTTTATGTAGTTTCACTAGATAAATATGTAGAAGTGATATTTAATTAAAAAAAGAAAAGAAATTGATATAGGCTGTTGCATTCACATTGAGTATTGGATCCTTTGACCCTTCACCAGATCTATACTCTGTTATTATTTTTGAGACGGTGGGAATAGTTGAATTGCAAACATATGTTTGAGAAAATTTATGTCAATTTCTGAATTTGTAAACTTATTTGCTTGCTAATTTATGCTATGTCCAATATGACATAGGAAGAATGTTAAGTGCTTGGGCAATGTTAATGAGAATCAAACAGGGATTATTGAGAATCCTGCTAGACCTTATGCATTTTATCTACTCTGGTCCAACTAACACGACTAGGGGCTGCTAAGGTGCTACATTTTGCATGTGTCTTATCAGAAAAGGAAAAAAAAAAATCCCAATTTGTCAGATTTTAAAGCAGCTGTTAAATGCAATTGCTTGTCAGAAGAAAGTGTGCGTATTTCATATTATTAAGAACCAATTAAGTCTCTTAATGCAAAGAGATATTGTTCTGAATTCTTTTTGGCAAGTACGACTAACAGTTAAAAATACTGAAACGTAAATTAGCTGAAGAAGGTATATCCAATCCTGTACTGATATATTAAGAAAGATGCATTATCTGTTGCCTCTACCATCTTCTGTGGCTGGTGTTTCTGCTAAATTCTTTTTATTTGCATGTCTTACTGTGAGGTAACTGTCTCTTGATTTTCTATTGGCTGTCAGTTATATCATCTTTTGTTCTGTTTCTTGTTCCATTTTTTATTTTCTATTTTTTTTGGTAAGGAACTGGACATCCGAAAGTGTTGAAGCTTGAAGTATGTGGAGATTTAATAGAAGGAAATATAATTCGAGGCCTTGCAGAAATCGCATGGTGCGGTGGGACCCCAGGGAAAAGCATTTCTAGGTGAGATGATCATCTTAAATTGCAGTCATAACACTCAAATTTTGAAAATCTTAATTTTTCCCGAAAACTTTTTTTCTGTGTAAAGGTAACTTTGTATTCTGAAGAAACTCATCAACAAAAGATGATGAGGAGCATTTTACAATCCACAGTGGTGTGTGCACTTTCCATAGTGAGGATTACTCAACAAACAATACTTCACAAGTTACCAATGAAGTCAACTATGTCTACTGTATTCCTTACCATATCCTGTTTACACCAAAAATAAAGTAAACTAAGGCATTGAATTCTAATCTTTTGGCTGTTGGTCCCTTGACCTTAATAACATCTTGACTTTCTCTCATTCCACAATGTCCACCAGACACAAGCTAGGATGGATCTCCACCAATCTTCATTGGCTCCTCTGCCGCCACTACCTTTCCAACAGTTGAGTAAATCCATTGTAGACTTGGGGAGTTGAGTAAATCCATTGTAGACTTGGGGCATTACCCAATTGAGTCCTAAGATACAGAGGAACATGTTCCACAAATTTGTAGCTGCTTTGAATGAACAAGTAGATGGTTATTTACCTCTGCTTCTTGAGCAAATTTGGAAACCTCTTCCTTGTAACACTTAACATGTTAGGCATGCTTGTCTTATCACTAACCAATTAAAACAAGTTACTTCTAATGGGCTTTTAACATTTCAAATTAGCTTCCAGGCCATACTTCTGTGTTGACTTGACTATTGTTCCTCCACCAGTAGCAAAATTTCACTTTGAAGGGCCCTTTGTTGTGCAGTGACCTGATAGGCTTGTTTGCATTAGTGTCAATACCTGGGAAACTGTTCAAAACCTGGGGAAATCTGGCCATCTTTGTTGCTTCCTAATCATTTAGTGCTTTTCTAAAGATTAAATTCCAACCCTAGGGACTCCACACTTGTGAGACTAAGGCATTCCTTTGTGAGCTCAAAATGTAAGGATGGGGGAAAAGACTTCTCAAGTTATTTTCCCCCACCCAATGCTCACTCCTGTGGCGGAGCCAGGATTTTTACTAAGGAGGTTCAAAATCTGAAAAAGAAGACACACGAACTAGTTGAAGGGGTTCAACAACTACTATACATACATAAAAAATTATTTTAACTATGTATAAATAGTATAATTTGTCGCCAAAGGCGGTTCAGATGAACCCCCTAACCAAGGGGTAGCTCTGCCCCTGGCTCACTCCAGAAATCAACTTTCGCTCCATTACCCACTTGGAAGGAATCGAAAATTGATTCCTGATGGTCTTTTAGACAATGCATCCAAAAGGGGTGCCCATGACCTCAGTCGCCCACTCGTTTTGCAAACCATATTTATTTTTTTTGAACTTGGTAACTTTGTATTATATCACAAAACAGTACATGAGTTGTACTGAAATCTTATGTACAAGAGCTTGTCTGATTTCACCTTTCTATGTCTAAATTGAATCTAGCACATCAATAATAGAGACAATATCATTAGAATATAACTGATTACACCAGAAAACTAAAAGTAATATGCAGTTTAACTTCACTTTTTGCACATTGTTTTCTATGCTCTCAAAACACCTTCAATTCCTTTCTTTCCAAATAGCCCACCAGATAGCCCCCGGGATAATCCTCCATCTACCTCTGTCCTTTGCGTGTACCCCTGCTTCCTCCCAACATAGTAAAGCCTCAGCCATCTTCCTGGGCATAGTCCATGGGATGCCTTTGAGGCTTAGGAATATTCTCCACAGATGTTGGGTGTACCTGCAGTGTAGAAACAAATGGTTAACAGTTTCAGATGTTTCCCCACATAGGAAACACCTGGAACAGAAGGTCATCCCCTTCTTTATCATATTGTCTTGTGTAAGAACTGCTTCCTTAGCCAATAGCCAAATAAAACATGAGACTTTGTGAGGAATTCTGCTTTTCCATATTTGCTTCCAAGGTCATCTAGAGCATTGTTGAGCTGTTTGATCCATCAACTTATAGGCTTTATTGACTTTGAACACTCCTTTGTTATCTCCTGTCCACCATAGTCTGTCCTCTCCTGTCTGTAATCCAGTGAAGGTGTCCACAGTGTTTAAAAACTCAGCAACTCTCCCAATTTCCCAATCATTAAGCTGCCTTCTGAAAGTGAAATTCCATCCTTGTGGTGACCACAAATCTGCTATAGTGCTTTGTTGAAACATACTTAGGTTTTAAATGTCTGGAAAGAAATCTTCCATGTTACCTTTCTCATGCCAAAGGTCCTTCTAGAATCTAGTCTTGCTCCCATCCATTACTTTTGCCTTTGAGTTACTTTTATTTGCAAACCATATTTATCTTCAATTAGTTCAATAAACCTTCTCCACAATGCCATATCGTTTGTGCAAAACCTTCAAAGCCACTTTTGAAGTAAACATTCATTTTGTATACTGAGAATTTTAATGCCCCAAGCCCCTTTGGTTTCTATTTAGTTTCAGTGACTCCCACTTGACCAGATTATAACCTCCGTTCTCCTTATTTCTTTGCCGTAGGAAGGACCTCGTAATTTGTTAATCTTCTTCTCAATGCTTTTGGGTATTGGAAACAGGCTCATTATGTATGTAGGAAGAGCATCCATCACAAATTTGATAAGGGTCAACCTAACCTAGTGGTAGGTATTAGCTCTTCCACCTTGCTAGTTTCTTATCACACTTTTCCATTACTTCACTCCATATTTTAAGTTCTTTATTCTCTGCACCCAATTGCATCCCAAGGTATTTGGTAGGAAGTGATGCTATTTGACATCCCAGAGTCTTAGCTAAGAGTTCTAAATTATTCACTTGGTTAACATGAAAGATAGAACTCTTGTGCCAGTTGACATGTAACCCATAAATGGCTAAATGCCTTCAAAAATTTGTAAGATGGCTTTTACATGTCTCATTTGGTCTAATTCTGCATCACAAAATACAAGTGACTTATCTGCTTAAAAAAGGTGACTAATTTCCCTAGCACTGCCGTTATTTGCCTAAGAACAGAAACCTCTGATCCACCTGTTTCCTTTGGCTATTCTGAGCATATGATCTAAACCTTCCATAGCTAGAATAAATAAGAATATAAGATCACCTTGTCTAAGCCCCCATTTGATAGAAAAATTCGTTCAACGCCACCATTAATAATGGTTAGAATAGGAATAGGAATGGGAACAAGAATAATATATATAATCCAAATAAGAATAATATATACAATCCTACTTAGAATAGGGAGAGGAATATTATATTGAATCCTACTTTGAAAAGGATTGTACTATAATTTCTTAGTTGGAAAAGGAGTCTAATGTAGTGTGAATATTATATTGAATCTTACTTTGAAAAGGATTGTACTGTAGTTTCCTAGTTGGAAAAGGAGTCTAATGTAGTGTCTGTAAATAGGTTCTCAACGTAATAATGTAGATACAAAATTATATAATATTGTTCTCCAATATTTCTCACAATAATGAGGTAGAATTTGACATTGGAGATGCAAAATCTTATCCAATTAATCCAGTTGGTGCCAAACCCCATCTTCTATGACTGTTAGTAAAAAAGACCAGTTGATATGGTCATAGGCCTTTTCAATATCCAGCTTGCACATTATTCCAGGAGTATTCTGTCTCTCCTGGAGTCTACCAACTCATTAGCCAAAAAGGTTGCATCCATAATCTGCCTACCCTTCAAGAAGGCCATCTGGTGCTCAACAATAAGCTTCCCCATAACTTTTCATTTTCTTCGTAATCAGTTTAGAGATTATATTATACACTTCGCCTATCAGATTGATAGGTCTGAAATCCTTTAGCTCTTCTACTCCCGGCTTCTTTGGTATAAGTGCTATAAGAGTAGCATTAAAAGATTTCTCAAAAATTTCATTCAGTTGGAAGTTCTGAATTGTTTGCATTAAGTCATCTTTCAAAATGCTCCAGCATTTTTTGAAGAATTGCATTGTAAAACCATCAGTTCCAGGTGCTTTGTCACCATTACATTGCTTAATGATATTAAGCACCTTGGTTTCAGTAAAAGGTCTCTGTAACCATTTCTGTTCCTCCCGTGTAATTCTAGGACATCCCTGCATCTCGAAAGATGGTCTCCATGTTTCTTATTCTGAGTAGAGTCTGCTATAGAACCCTATCATAGCCACCTTTATGCTATCTGGATCTTGAGCTCCTCCCCTTGGACCACCAGTCTATCAGTGGTGTTGTATCTTTTATGAGCTGATGCCATTCTTTGGAAAAATCTGGTGTTATTGTCCCCTTTTGATTTGGAGGAGTAACCTTCTGGCTTAACCTTGCAGTTGGTTTAGGAAAACGTGGAGCACCAGTCCAGTGGTCATTGTTGGTGCTGAAGAAGAGGAATATCAGTTGATGTTTGATGATGTTGGTTTCTGCTTGATGTTTATGCATACTCCTATGACAGAGGAAGGTGCCAAAGGAGAACCTCAATGTGCTATAACAGATTATGTGAAAGCAGGTATGGAGTTAGGATTCATTTGTTATTGCGTCATTAGATTCCAAGAAGGCTGCAATATTACTGGAAATTATTTAATATGGATGAGCTGTTCATTCCTCAATCAGGAAAAGTTGAAGTTTAAACAAAAAATATTGAATGTGGTTTTCTTCTATGTCATTTACATTAGAGCTTCTCAATGATATTCTACATAGCTTTTTTCGCAAGTTAAGCTGATAGCTTGATGGGAGAAATAATTTCTTCTTAATTGTGGATATATCATTACTGCACTTCTAAGTTATGCAAAACAGAAGTAGTGGCTTCAGGGATTGATATCACCTATTTTATTGAGCTCAGTTTGGTCTATCTTCCAAAGCAGTCTTTCTTGAACTAGTTTCATTGTTAACTGCCTGATGGCATGATGTGGTTTCTGCTGCAGCTCCCCCATCAGTGGGTGATGTACAAATTTCTGGGGATGTTGTTGAAGGAAATACCATAAGAGGAGTTGGGAAATATTTTGGAGGAAAAGAAGGGCCCAGCAAGTTTGAGTGGTTGCGTGAAGATAAGGATAGAGGGTAAGTTGTCTTGTCCTTCTATGTATGTTACTATCTACTGGTTCTTGAACTTCGATTATCGCACTATTCTCTTGTAGTCAATCATCTTTTTTTCAGAATGCTTTCTCACGCTTCTATAGTATTTTGCCATGATTTCTTCACTTCTGTTATTTCTTTTTGGATCTGCTTTGATATGCTTTTCCTTGAGCTGAGTGTCTATCGGAAATAACCTCTCTACTTCCAAGCTAGGGGTAAGATTTGTGTGCACTTTACCCTCCCCATACCTCACTTGTGCACTTGGTATGCTGTTGTTTAGTTATTCACGAAGATTACTGTTATTTTGGGTTTTCTTTGGGATTGGTCATGCTTGTCTATTCAAACAGGTGCAAAGAACTCTCTTGCTTGGGGTACATCATTTTGTAAGGCTTTCCAGTGTTGAGTTATATATGTTCCTGTTTCACATTGGTTTTAGGAGGGTTCTGGAAGAGTATATGAAAGTTTTGGGCACCCATTATCTTAAGGTTTTGGGTAGGATGTTCATATTCTTTTCGCATGGTATCAAACCAAACTTGATTAATCCTACTCCCACTCTAGCAAGTATGCATAATTAAACCACACATCAGGTTACATGTGCAGGGTGGTTGAATTATATTTGTCCCACTCCCACATAAGTGTTAATGGAGGATTCTAAAGGGGTTTATAAAGGTCGTGTTACCCCAACCATCTCCTTATTGTTTTGATTCAGATGCTCGAAATATTTCACACAGACTGATAGTAGTATTTACTAGTACACCTGCCACATAATCTTCTAGCAAAGCCTGCAATATAATAAAACCACATCCATTCAACTGCGATGCACTTGCGTGGACCATGCTTTTAAATTCCCCTAGTTTTCACAATAGTGGAAGTGATCACAACTTCTTGGCGACTCACCTTGAAAAAGCTGTTGCAAAAATCATTATTTTTTAATGCTAAGTAGGCATTAACCTAGTTGGTTTGAATAGTTTCAGGTGTGGCTACAACTACAATGTACACTTCTCCAATTTTGGCTCGACCTTTAAAAACTTTCTGGCTTGTTTTCTGATGTAATACACTTTTGTGTAAAGAACTATTTGTCAGAATCTCACTTGATTTAAGTGTACGCGTTATAGTCACCATATCTCTTCTTGGACATCTTACCATTTGAGCAACCTTTTAGGGTGCTTATGCCCATTTTCTTAACATGGTGTCAAAGCAAACAGAGATTCAGGGTTCAATTCTCATTGCCAACCTTGAACTTTTTTCTTTTTAAAAAAGGCTTTTCTACGTGTTTGACCCATGACTAAGAAACAAGCCTGCTCGTGATGAAGTGTATTGAAGACATTAAGTAGGAAACAACAATATGTTCTATGTAGTAGTTTAAGCTTTTAGATGAGGTAATCATACACTTCCCAAGATAGTGCTATTCCATGTGATTTAATGTCCACTTTGTTACCTGGTTGATCTTGTTTGATAAGTATTTTGACTTGCCTGGTATGCTTTTCTTTGGCTTGGGGTGTGGAGACAGGGAATTTGTGCTGGTATCATCTGGTATGAATGAATATACTTTGACAAAAGAGGATGTTGGCTGCTGCTTGGCTTTTGTTTATGCACCCGTGAATTTTGAAGGTCTGATATTTTGTAATTTAATTCCATCTTCTTTTACAGTTCATGAGCATCGTAACATCTGACTGTGCTTTGCAGGACAGGAAGGGAAATCTGTATCGATTGTGTCACCGAAAGTTAAGCAAGGTTTGCTATTCTATTGTCTCGTAACTTATCATCCTAAGATTGTTTCATGTAGTGAATCTTTTGTTAGGGGAAGTAGTACACATTGAGATATGATACTTTGTCTAATTGGTCAATCTAAGATGGGGTGTTTAGGTGCGTCGGTCATAGTTTTTTGTGTAAGGTCAATAATTGTATTAGTAATGGAAATATCTCCTATAAGAGGAATATACCAAAAATAAGGGCATACAACATAATATGGAGAAATTTTAGATTATATCTTATACAACACAAGTTGTGCCAGACACTCATCTTTTTTTTGTTGACAAGTGACCCTTTGTGGGTCTACGGTCTACCTCACAAGAATACTTTCGCTCTCGTTCTACTCTCCACAGTGGCCTGTGCTCCTTCCATTGTCTTGTTCTGGTCTTTTGAGCTTCTACCACCTCCCACAGTGTCACATGCTGGTTAGGTTTACTGAAGCCAATTTACAAGCCATACTTAGTAGACCAAAATGCATATGTAACTTCTTCCAAATTTGATTTAATTTTTTCTATAAGTTATCATTATTCTGCATAGTGAAACAATGTAGATCTTATTGTTTTCTTTTTTTCTTTTTATATCTAAATCACTGCTCCAGCTCCTCCTAAAGTGACAAATGTAAAGATAATCGGTGAACTAAAGGAGGGCAGTAAAATAACGGTAACTGGTATTGTTACGGGGGGAACTGAAGGAGCCAGCAGAGTTCAGTGGTTTAAAACAAGTTCATCAGCATTCGAGGATGAGAGCTATCTTGATGCATTAAGTACATCCAAAATTGCAAAGGTAATAGATATTAAGTTAAACTTTTAAATATCAGTTCTACGTGTGATGCATCAAATCAATAACCATTACTTGGTCATAAAATGATGCATGAAATCAGTAAATGTCTGTTTTCTACAGGCATTCCGCATACCTTTAGGAGCTGTTGGTTACTATATTGTTGCAAAATTTATGCCAATGACTCCAGATGGCGAAGCTGGTGAACCAGTCTTTGTCATTTCTGAAAGAGCTGCAGAGAGTAAGTATAATATATTTAAATTTCATCTGTTACTTTGTGCATTTGTTCTTAACTTTGAATAATCAATTAACATGGATGTTTTTTTTGCAGCTCTTCCACCCAACCTTAACTTTTTATCTCTGACTGGTGATTACGCCGAAGGTGGAATAATAACCGCATCTTATGGTTATATTGGGGGTCATGAGGGAAAAAGTATTTACAATTGGTATCTTCACGAGGTAGAATGCCGTTTTCTTGTCTCAACATGATTGTAGGCTCTGTATTCTCTAGATTCTTTTCAGAATCATAACCGGACTGCAGAGAGAAAAATAGCTGATCATGTTTATACCTACTCTCTTGGATTGATATGTATTAGACACCAAATAATGGATGGTGCTGAACTGAGAATAAATGAGAACATTCTCTGAAGCAGAGTATCCTTTACTCTGTTCAAATGAACTTTGAATTAGATACTTCAGGATTTCATCAAATTCAGTAACAAATGAAGAAGTAAATCTTGGATGATTGTTTATCTATGAGAGTTAGTGATGAACTTTGTCTAAACATGGGAGATTCTCAACTTCCATAAAGAAACAGAATGAAAAGAAAAAAACAAGAAATAAAAGGGAAGAAAGTCAGAAACATTGACTCTGACTTATGATATGAGTGATGCGGAACGCTGAGAATGTAAAGTAAAAGCAAATGGATTCATTGTTGTTTTGTACACAACTGATGCAAAGTCTATTTGGGTCAATTTTTATGAAAGCATATATTTCATAATTTATGTTGCGTTAATGAAAACATACCTGTTAATGAAGAAAAGTCCATTTTTGTTTTCTGTATTTGAAGAACTCTTGATACATTATTTGGTTGCATGGGTTATCATTACGTCTTAATTACTGAAACAATACATGTGTCACGGACTACTTCGTTGGTTTTATACAAATTAAAAGCCAGAGCAAAGAGATTGTCTTGTGAATACCGTGAGCTCATCCATGCTTATCGTAGTTTCTGAACGTTTAAGGTAGTTATGGCCTTATGGGGATAATACTGTAACTGGCTAGCTAACAGTTCTTAGATTGCATGATAGTTTTATTTTAACTTTTTCTTAAACTTAATATAACATTCTTTTGTTGCTGTATTTAGCTATCATTGATCGGCTCTTCTTACCGCAGGTTGAAAATGGCTTGGGTGCTTTGGTACCTGCGTTTTCAGGTCTTCTTCAATTTCGTATTGCCAAAGATGCAATTGGCAAATTCATATCTTTCAAATGTACTCCAGTTCGTGATGATGGGACAGTAGGCGAGCCAAGAACTTATATGGGACAGGAGCGTGTTCGCCCAGGTAATGTTTCATTTACACATGTTGGGACGAATTTTAAGAATTGTTATGATTTTATTCTTTGGATATTCTAGAGCATACATTTTCTTAAAACTTACTGATGGTCACAGAGCTTGCTGCAGTCCAAGTTCTAATATATTTTCTCGTCACAGAATTCCATGAGTGAAGCATAGGCCTAGCTATGATACGTGTACACATCACTTCCTGGGTGCCACAAAATTTAATTTGCTGTGTTTCTCACAAAAGAAAAATAGTATTATAGGGTTTATGTAAGACAATCTCGGATTGTGATGAAGGGTACTAGTAACCTTCTTGGAAAAGTGGGACCAGATTCCTCTTAAAAGATGCTATGAACATGACCATCTTTTGTGCTCTTGGGGACTGAGGTTTAGTAATCATGTCATGACCCAAGCTAGGCCCTAGACATGAATTAATCGTGGTGCACTTGCGGAAAACTCCTTGCTGAGGGCCTGTGCATCCCTGGGATTAGTCGGGGCTCTAAGAGACTCAGACACCCAGTGAAATTTAAAAAAAAAAAAAAAGAACCCCGAGGGACTCTAACCGAACCTCTTAATATTCATTGCATACATAAGGTACATAAACACATCAATGATAATCGTAATGCAAAATAAAGTCCCCAACGATAGAAATCTAGGTAAAAAGGAAGATAAGAGTCAACATCCGAATAAACGGAGATACATCTCATGAACATCTAATCACGTCTAGACGGGGGCATAGGATAAGCTGCTCACCCTAACATAGGAAATAAAAGTCAAACAAAAGCATTAAACTCAAATTGGATTGCCCTCGAAGCATGAGGACTCACCAATCAAGTGAATTTCTATTCCAATCTAGCCATGAGTGAGGTGTGTAAGGTGATCGTCAGACCCTGCATTATGATATAATGTAGGCAAAAAGTAATGGAAAGTACCTAGTATTTGAGCAATGCAATGTCAAGATGTGCATTTGACCAAGTCAGAAAACATGATAAATATTTAATTGAAAGCATGGAAATAAAACATGAATAAGGTCAATGTAATTTAAGAATGATAAATAAAAACTTTGGAAGAGCAAAAGTGATAAGAAACATACTCATTTATGGGATATCGAGTATAATTGACAATAAGACCATGTGAGTTATAACATGGAATTCAGAGTTACTCCCATATCGAAAAGAGTGAGGCTACTTGCCAAGGTAGACTTTGTGAGAACATCATAATCATCATGAGCTATATGTGGATCCACTAGCAAAGGCAATCTAGGCAACCTATAGGAGCACGTAGTTTGGGGTTAGAGGTTGCTACTAAGGCTCCCTTATGTAACTCTTGGAACTTTTGGACCGAGCCCCACCTAAAAGTCCTCTCGGTGCTAAGTCAAATCCCAACTGAATAGAAGTCATAAATCATTGAGTCATCATGGGGAAATGCAATATTTAATTACCAATCCAATTTCATTAAGTTATCATTATAGAGTAGCTCATTAAATCTTGGATTTGATCAATGCGAGCATTGCATTTTCAACATCTCAAATCTGTGAGTAGGTGAGAGAAATTCTTTCACCATCATTAATTCTTTTATTCATTCTTGAGAGATTTCATTGAGTCATAATTTATCATTTTCGTAAAGCTTGCATGAAATCCTTGTTAATTCATGATCATGATTCATAGTGACAACTGTTCATAGGTAATCAACTTTAAATCATGTAATTTTGATGAATTCATGCATAATCATGTAGAACAATATCAATTGAGTCATAATCGAAAGAACCCATAAAAATTTCATGAACCCTAGGTGACATTGAGAAGAATTTGAATGAAGAATCTTGAAATCATAGAATTCATGTCAATTCATGCATAATTCAATCAATAATAATAAGTAAAACCATAATTTATGAAATCCAATGCTAGATCATCAAATCCCTAGGTTTCTACATTAAAAAATTCATGCAAAGTAGAGAATTCTTTTGGCCTCCATGAATGAAAGAAATCTATGAATGAATACCGACATACCTGAGGTGAAATCTAACCTTAGAATTTAAGAAGACGAATTGGATCCTTGAAACCCTAAGCTTGTTGAAGAGGATGATCTTGGGAGAGAAAACCCATGAGAGAATTTTGAGAATTTGTTGAATGTGAGTGAATGAGTGAAACTAGAAGTACGAAATGAGTTATAGGCCTTACGATAACTTAGAAACGACGTAGTTTTAATATTAAAAGCATGGAAAATGTCTAAAATAGTTCTGAGAAAAATTGTCCTTCAGTGACCATGGCCCCCATTGACTGTCCGTAGCCATTTACGGACCATTGACCTTTGCTCGTAGAAGTTTGTAAAAATTCCTAGGCTTTTGAATCTCAACCACAAACACATTCCATGAACCATAGAAAATTGTACGACCCATCTTGCATGTACGTGAACCAAGTACTGAAAGTCTGAATCTTTGAGTCTGAACCACGAAACCACGGCCCTTAGAACCCCTCTTTCGTTCTATCTAATCTCAAGCTGCATACTCTCTGAATCTCAACTATGGGAGCCCATCCACGACTTGTGTACTATGGTCCATGGGATTGACTCGTGGATCATGATAAAATTTTTAAAATTTTTTCCACCTCCAGGGTCCTACAACCCTCATCTACGGATCGTAGAAGCGTCTATGACCCTTAAATGGGTCTCGTAGTCCCTGTACCAGATCAGTATCTGCAGCTTTTTCGCTCCTTATTCCGACTTTCCAACTTCCGGGGCATTACAAATTATTTATTACTTAACTGGTATCTGATGAAATTCAGGTTCCACTGTTATCACATGGTTTTAAGAAGAGGGCTAGAAAGCTTCTGTTGCCAATTCTTAGAAAGTCTGTATCCTCTTTTCAAAGCCTTATTACATTTTTTTTTCCAATGAGCACAACACATATTTAAATACCCTGACAGTGTTCAAGGTTCACAAGAGGAATATAGGTGCAGAAATCTTGTGCTGCTTTTTGATGGACTTGGATTTCATAATTAGTTGTCACCCAATATTTTCTTTTTGTGTTACTCATAGAAAGTTTCTTGTTTTGATATTGCATGGTCTAGGAACTCCAAGATTGCTTTCTCTACGAATAGCTGGAACTGCAGTTGAAGGCACTACACTAAGCGTTGAGAAGAAATACTGGGGTGGTGAAGAGGGAGATTCAATTTACCGCTGGTTCCGGGTATTTAAATATGTCTTTAAATGCTTAGTCCTCTTTACGAGCAAATAAGCTGACTAGTCCGAATGTTACTGTGCAGACTAGTTCAAGTGGAACAAACATAGAAGTCAATGATGAGATGACTTCCTCATACAAGCTCTCTATTGATGATATTGGATTTTTTATATATGCATCCTGTGAACCTGTTCGAAATGATTGGGCTCGTGGTCCTATTGTTATCTCGGAGCAAGTTGGACCTATTGTTCCAGGTATTACCGAATGAATCCCAGCATATGAATAGGTCAACATGAATTATTATTAGTTTCTCAACTTCTGAATTGGTTGATCGGAAGTTTATAAGATTACTTTCTTTTTTCATATAACTAGATTACTCAATTTGCTAGTTATTTAGGGAAGACATGCAACCATGCTGATTGCCGTATTTTTAAGTTCAAAATGATACATAGATGTGAGTTATATCTAAATCTCTTTACTACAGGGCCACCTACTTGCCATTCACTTGAATTTCAAGGATCATTGGTTGAAGGAGAACGTGTGAGCTTTGTTGCTTCTTATAGTGGAGGGTACAGTTATATATTAAAATCATCGATCTTGAACTTGAGTTTCTGAATTCGTTTTGGTTGGGTCTGAAGTTGAAAGTGTTCATGCGCAGGGAGAAGGGAGAATGCATGCATGAATGGTTTAGAGTGAATCATGATGGTGGCAAAGACAGAATAAGCTGTGATGGTAGGGGCATTATTTTCATAGTTTATTATAAGGCTGCAAAAATTTGTCGAGTAAATCAATTTTGTTGGCAGAGTTTCTGGATTTGACTCTTGAGGATGTCAGTAAGTGCATAGAGCTTATTTATACTCCCATTCGCAAAGATGCATTAAAAGGAAGTTGTAGGAGCATAGTATCTTGCCCAGTAGCTCCTGGTATGCCATTTGTTCTTACATCATCTTTTGTTACAAAAGGCACTTTCGGTGCCAATCATGTTTGTAGCATAATCAGAAATTGATTATTTTATGTAGTAGCGAGTCACATTTTTCTTTGCAACACTTGGGTATGCAAATGCGTGATAAATAAAGCAAAAGCATCAGTTTTGGCGCTGTTATAGGTTTCCCAACAAAAAATTGAGAAGAGTACTTTGAAAGTTCAGGTTTTGATGTTTGCCTTTGTTCTACTATTCGGATCATAAGTCTCTACTTCCATGACTATTCCGCTACTAAGGACTTAACAATAATTTTTGTCAAGTTCTTCAGACATTTGGATTTGCTTCTTTTTGTTCTCTGCAATCACTCACATGAATTGATTCTCTTCTGCTGAAGCCTGAGCAGGATACTTCTGACCAACTAACATATCTTTGATTATTCATGATCCCTGAATGACATTAGCACTTCCTCAGATGTTCCAATTTTTAACAGCTTTTTATTTTCATGAACTTTGAACAGTTTACGGTACCCTAATTTTGTTGCTCCATGCTATTAACCTCCATAATTCTGTTTGACTTTGCACTTTTTATTCTGCTGTTAAATTCATTCATATGAGGTACTTCTACCTTATAACCTTGCATTGAGATAGGAGATCCAATTGGTGTTGAACTGTCAATTCCTGAATGCTGCGAGGGCGAGACAATAGTTCCCAAGCAGAGATACTTTGGAGGACAAGAAGGTGATAGTGAATATGTTTGGTATAGGAGTGAGAATAAGCTTCATGAATCTGCTCTGCTGAACTTGCCTAGCATTACAGAGGATGTACATATTTGTGCAAGGACTTTGTAAGTCTTCTTAAGAGTAATAATTACTAACTTTGACTACTTGTTGGAAAAAACTCAAAAGAACACACCTCATGTTTGTTTATTCTGTGAGTATCCTTGTTGAATATGTATTTACCAGAACATATAAGCCATCGCTTGAAGATGTGGGAGCATATTTGTCATTATATTGGCTGCCAATACGCATCGATGGCAAATCTGGGAACCCATTAGCATCAGTTTGCGAGTCTCCAGTCTCCCCAGGTAAACCTTGATTCCTACTCCTGAGTATATATATCTCTCCCTTCCCCATCATTGATAACAATGTAAGATCTTGCAGTGGAATTTTTCTTTTTTTTCTTTTGATAAGGTAAATAAGTTTATCAACATTTGCGGCGGAAACCTTGAATATAATCCATGTACCAAAAGAGCAGAACCTACACCAAAATATGTTTCTCAACAAAAGAGTTCCAATTCTTGATACAAATTGGGACCTCACAAGTACACCAAAAGTAAACTAGGGACAAAACACTATTCTTCATTTTTACAAAATCAAGTTCCACCCCCTCAAAACCTTCCATTGTTAACTTTTTTAGTATGAGATAGTATATTCTATTTCAAAGCTTTCAATTTAAGGGTGCTAGACTTATATGGAAAGAATGCTATATAAAATGTAACATACAAAACATAGGGAGTCTTTGCTTATTTTGAAGTGTTGTACTGAAGATGTCTTGTGAAATATGTGGCCAGCTTCTCCAGTAGTTTCTAATGTTCGTGTGAAAGAGCTCTCATCCAGTATTTACCTTGGGGAAGGAGAGTATTTTGGTGGTCATGAAGGAACAAGCTTGTTTAGCTGGTACAGAGAAACTGATGAGGGAACAATCACTCTCATCAATGGAGCATGTTCTAAAACTTATGAAGTTGTAGATGAAGATTACAATTGTCGTTTACTTTTCGGGTAACAGCTTCTCTAACTTGTTGACTGGATTTTTGAGGTGTTTTATTGTGATATACAGGGGCATAGCAGTTGATGCTTATATCTGCAGATGAATTTCTAATCTTCTGCCGGAGTGTTTCTTCTATTTTTTTTGAATAATCTTGTTAAAGAAAAAATAAAAATAAACAAATGACATATGGAAGAACTTTAAAGCAGAAGTGCTTGTGTAGTATCTTTTTCTTTCTAAAACATGTTACCCAAAATTTGCAGATATACGCCAGTTCGTTCAGATTCAATCATTGGAGAACGTTGGTTATCCGAGCCAACTCACGTGATTCTCCCAGGTATTTGTCTGATCATAGCATCTGTAATAAGGTAGTCGTCTATTGTATGCCATCATGTGGAGGTCCTTGTGAATGAGTTGGTGTTGTACCGGTTTGAGATAGACACTGCCACTCTTTACCTTCGCATGATTAACTGGTTTGGTGCCATTGTGACATCACAACAAAGTCTAACAGTAATTGAGAAATGAATATAAGAGAACGATGTACTGATGACTGGTGTGTTGATAAATGCATGACATACCTTTTTATAGGTGTTGTTAATTATAAAGAGAATACGTGTCTAGCTTCACGCATATCTAGATTCACTGAACTTGAGCAAATTAAATATTATTGTAGTCTATAGGATATGTTTTGGATATTCTCTATTTAATCATAGCATATTTGCTATGTTATTATACAACCTGGAAATTTACCTGTCCTGTTGTATGTAGACTAAAACTCCTCTGAGAATCCCTCTTGTACATTGTTGGTTAATCAAGTCTCTTCTTAGTGATGGTGAACCCACATGGTTAACATTGGGTGCTCAAGCACTCACATTGTCCAACTTAAACTTTGTAGACTTTATGATAGGTAACTAAGTAATTAGTGAAAAGATGGATATGTAAATTAATGGGCACCCATGATCTTCAATCGACAAATGGTGCAGTGGTTAACAGACAGAAATATGAGATGCAACTACCTCTGCATACACGGTACGACTCTTGTTTGAATAAGCTTTTATACGGTTAGATCTTCATTTTGTCCTTTTCTTCATTCATGGTCGATTCTTCTTTTCCTTCCTTGTGTACCTTTTTTGCTTCTCCTTTTATTTCCCCTCTTTCACCACAGAGTGATGAAACCTGGTTTTTCCTTTCCTTTTTGTTTTTTCCTTTTAAAAACACAAAGACACTAGCCACCAAGTGAGAATGTCTAAAGGCTAGAGCAGTAAAGCGAAAAATCTGTTTACTTGCGAAGTCTAGCTTTACAAATGTAAGTCATATTTATTGTTTTGAAAAAAATATAAAAAAACCCGTCGCAGACAACTGTGAATACGATGTGCTGAGAATCGCCAATACCATATAAGGAGACAACAACAGTTCCTTCAATCAACGTGGGACAATCTAAAAAAAAAAGAAGAGTTTCTCAATCTTCTGCTACAATTCCAACTGTCAAACGTTTTAATTACTAGTCAAATTTTGTTTTCAGCAAATATTGCTCAGTGGTTTTTCTTCTCTGTAGAGCATTCTTCATTTAGAACGTTTCCATTCACTATCTAGAATACTGTGTTTTCAATGCTTGTGAAAAGTTTACCAAGGTCATTGTCTGACTGTAAAACTGTGTCCACAGATATTCCAAGAATTGAGACGCTGGCTCTTACTGGGAAGGCTGTTGAAGGAGACATACTAACTGCTGTTGAAGTCATTCCAAATTGTGAAATTCAAGAGCGTGTATGGGCGAAGTATAAGAAGGACATCAAATATACCTGGTATTTTTCTGTTTTCATCATCTGATATGTTGGGAATCAACTGTTTTTCCTTAATGGCTGATTCTTCTTTACTAGACATTATTTCATGTTAAGTTAGACAGTGATAATATAGAGATGATTTCTGTTACCTCACTTGCTAATTTTCCTATAGTCGGAGCAAAAGTAACCAAAAGCTGCTTGTATTTCGTGACTGATATTGGTTCTATATCTGTATCTCTGGAAATAATTTTGGGTTGGTTAAATATCTTGCTTTAAACTGACGTATATGGAAGCCCATATAGTTGGTGTTATCTTGATATGATTTACTTCTTGATTCTTATGTATAATTTTTTTTTGAGGAACAACTCTTATGTATAATTTACTGCATCCAAGATTGCAAACTGCAATTGAGTCATCTAGCATAATCCAAAGATTGCATTGCTTCTGAAGGTTCTATTGTAGAGTATATTGAGAAGCTTCTGATACTTTATTGGCTGCTGCAGGTTCATTTCGACTGAAACAGGAAATAATAAGTCCTTTGAGCCATTACCATCACAACGTTCTTGCTCATACAGGTTACGATTTGAGGACATAGGTCGTTCTCTTAGATGTGAATGCATCGTGTCTGATGTTTTTGGAAGGTCAAGTGATCCAGTGTATGCTGAAACTCCTTCAGTTTCACCAGGTCTTCTAGCTCTAAATTCTAATTTTGTTTCCACTTGTAGATACTTAAAGATAACCATAAATGTTGAAGGGGTAAAACATACCTGATTGTTGCTGTGTGTGAAGTGGTCCTGTACTGACTTTCCTCTCTTGACATGAATTTGTAGCAGATTGTATTTTGGGATCTCTATGTTTGGAATTCCTTCATTTCTTTCTTTTATTTTTAAATTTGGTTGTGGTCGGTGTTTGTATCATTTGTATGCTCAAAAAAGTGCAGTCACTGACTGTCACCATGTATTCTTTTTTGTTAGTTTGCAAAGAGGAAAAGTGGGCAAGTAAAAGTGGAAGGTCACGCTTTTCAGCCCCCAGTGATTTAAACAAAAAGGAGGAAGTATATCCTTTTCTTTAACTTCCTTCCCATTCCAAACAACCAAAAGTAAATGATCTATGATTTATCCAATGGATGTAAGGAAAGCCATGAGTTGCTCTACCTTTTACCCTTCTCCTCCCTTTTGTGTAAGCGAAGCATAATGTTCGATTTCAGATTGGTTACATTTCTTGCCAGCATTCCATTTTCTACAAGGTTCGAGTGCTTCTCACAGCTAGTCCGAAATGCTTGGGAAAATCCTCCTAAAATATCAGCAACTTGTGACTGATTTCTTATTTGTTTCACTGTGTTAGAGGAAATTTGCTAATGCCTATGGCAGAGACTAAAATTGACATGCCATTTTAATTCTTCTGCAGATTTCTTGTATACCATTATAAATACTAGCAATCATGCTGACAGCTGCTAGAGTCTTTTTTATTATTGCCAGACAGATGCTTCAACTTAGTTTTAGCACATTGAGTTTCTTTCGTTCGTTCTACTCGTATATTTCTGCATAAGTAAAATTTGGCCTAATTGGACCAACATTAAATTTACTGTTGTCCTTTGCTTGACCCTCCCCCTTGTGACCAGCTCACCCTTGTATGTTTCACCCTCCCCTCTGCATGCTAAGGATATTCTTCCTTGTTGTATGCATCTTAGCTTTAATATATCATGAAATAATTCTTATATTTTCTTTTGACAAATTGAATAACCTAACTTGTTCTCTGGCATCTCAATCATGTGTTCTGTTGGGTAATTTTAAAAGTTCAATATAATTCCATTTAGAGTAGTTTATTTATGAATCTGCTTCTTCTCAGGTATCCCTAGGATGGATAAGCTGGACATTGAAGGTAGAGGTTTTCACACCAATCTTTATGCTGTTCGTGGTGTTTATAGTGGTGGAAAGGAGGGAAAAAGTAAAATTCAGTGGCTAAGATCTATGGTTGGAAGTCCTGACCTCATTTCTATTCCTGGTATGCTAAAAAAATGTTCCATCTGATTTTTGTTACTTGGCTCATTTCCAATTCTGTTGTTGGAGCTAACATATCTTTGTAACTTTGCATTTGGTAGATGCCAGCTATACATAACCTTGCTTCATCAGAAAAAAAATAAAAATGATTTAGAGTCACTGAAACTGTCTGATTCTGATCAAGTTTCTTCTATTTTCCTCACCAACCTATTTGACAATTTTTTCTCTCAGCATTGATTTCCTCTTGTATCTTTGTCTTCCATTTTCTGATTTTGTTGCAACTATATTCTCATGCTAGATAGTGTGTGAACATGGAGCTTTTCTTGGTGCAGAATGTTTTATGTCATGTCTTCGTTCCATTCGGTTGTGTCCAAACAGAAAAAATAAAAATAAAAAGTTTTATTGTCTTAAGAGTAAAGGATGAAGCAAATTGTTCAGATGCAAATATTTAACGCTTCAACAGCAAGTTGGTTCCTCTGATCCTTACTATGTCTGAAGTGTCAAGGGAACTAAAATTTTACATCTTCCCAATGTTATACATCCTGCTCGAGCTCTATAAATTTGAGCCTTTTATAACTGTTTAAGGTATTCTATGGAGATTCATCTTTTATATCTATTTGTTTTCAAGTATAAATCCCCATTGATCACCCAATAAGAACAAGAAAAGCATAAAGAAAGGGTTTGGTAACAGATTATATTTAATTTTAGTAATTTGCTGTATTATTTACGAGGTCCAACTGCATCTGTTTTACTTGCAGCAGAGTTTACTGAGAAAGTAATCATCAGAAGAGGGAAAGAGAATAGCTCATATCTATTAGAGAAGATTCAAAGATACAAACTATCAATCTATTAGACTATTGCCTTGTCGCCTTTCTAGCTATTAAACCTTTGGTGTAGGAAACCATTGTTCCAAAACCAAATAATGTGTGAACCAGTTTTTGAACATGTATATATTTGGTCCTTTACATTTGTAAATCTAGTCTATACATAGCACCATGAAAAATTGGTAGGAACTTTCTGAAAGAAGATGGTTTTGTTGCAGGGGAGACAGGAAGAATGTATGAAGCCAACGTTGATGACGTGGGCTATAGGCTGGTTGTGATATATACACCAGTAAGAGAAGACGGAGTTGAGGGGCATCCTGTTTCTGCTTCTACTGATCCAATTGCAATTGGTAAATCATCAGAAGATCATTCATACAGTAATTTAATGATGACTTCTTTTGATTGATCGTTAATTTTACAAGGAATTCTTTTATTAGCTGACTTCAGTTTCTTTGTCTTTTACAAGTGGAGTTATCATTTCTGTATCTTTCCTTCTATCTCTGTTTCTTGAATACAATTCTAATTAGCATAAGTTTATGATGATGGGTGATAGCTGTAAATACTTGACTTTTTCAATCACATAAGTAAAAATTTTCTTGCTGAACCTGTGCAAGCTTGTTAATCAAATTCTCTGCTCCCATTGAAGTACATGAGATCTGGCAGATTCTCTTTGTTCAGTTGGGACATGTAGTTTAGTAGTATATTGAACATACACTTTAGATGTAAGAAATATTATTGGTAAAACAGGTAGTATTACATGGTATACAAGCAACTTTAACTCTATAAGGATTCACTTAGTTTTCCTAGTGGTGAAAAAAATCATCTAAATGTCTATTTGGTATTGGTGCTCCAGTTCTTCTGGATAAGTGAATCTTCGGACACTTTGATGTATTAGCATGTAAATCGCTATACTGACTCTTCCGTTCACTTTTTGGTCCATAGAAGTCATCTTGATATTAAGCAGTCCACCATTCACTCTTGTAGTTTAATTTTCTAAATTGGCCGAATTACCAATATAACCCTGATCATTCTTAAGTTTGACTCCAGTGTCTGGGTGGACATTGGTAAAATAAAAACCTATAGAACAATGGAGGGAAGAAAAATATTTCAATGGAAAATGAAGTCATTTTTTGCTCTTTTCGTCATTATCTTAATGATTTTGGGCTTCCTCTGCATACGTATGGTAGATTGCTAACAGTTGGTTATTGTGCGAGTAAATTTTAATACTGAGATGTTTTTTCCTTCACATTAGTGTCTTTGTTTCTTATTATTCAGCTGTTCATGTTTGGCTTTATTCTCTTTTTCTTTTCCTCATTGCAGAGCCCGATGTTCTTAAAGAAGTAAAGCAGAAGCTTGAGACTGGATCTGTGAAGTTTGAGGTGATACATCTCTTAAAATTATTTCCCGGACCTTCTTGTGTGTGATGACTCCTTTTCACCTTTTGAACTTCCCAACAACACCTTGTTTTAACATAAATTCATACGAACCATTTTAAAGCTTGGGATTTAAATGAATGAAAGTTGTTTCTGGTTCACTAGTTATCACACTAGTTTAAGTCTTACAATAGGTATAAATCATTCTACAAAAATAAATGAATGTCTCCTTGGGAGTGACTTCAGCCTTTAGATAGGGTAAAATTAGATATTCAACAGCGTGTGTCAAGCTTGTTTTTTAAAATTGGTATAGTAAAATGTATCTCTGCTCTCTAACATAATCAAAAACTGCAAGGGAAACGATAAAAGAAGGGTGGGGGTTGTGATTGAGCCTGTATAATGCCATTAAAGGATGTTAGAGTTGCTAAAGATGAATGTAATTATCTAAGGTCTGCTTGCCAGCAAAGGGCTTCAAGTTCCCTAATAAACTATGCTGTAGATTGTCCAAAGCAATGATATTTTCTGATGAAAAATTTGTAATTGCTTGAGCATATCAGTAAGGCATGGAAATGGAGAGGCTCTGAAGAAATACAATCTAGCTGTCTGTTTGTTTTAGCACCTTTTGAATTCAAATAAGATTGGTGCACAACTTGCATTCGGCTGCATCTCTGGAATTTAAGTTAGTTTGGTGTCAGATTTCATCATCAGCTGTTTATGCTAGCAGCAATGTATTAAGCATCCTGTTTCCTATATAGCTCCCAGCAATATATTATTCATCCAGTTTATATTTTTTCGGGTTCCTTGCATAACAGGATCCCTAGCCATTTTTCTGCCTTTTGTATATGCACCGGACTATCATAGTTCTGTGTTGAATAAAATTACCATGATATATATACACACACAAACACACAATTATTTATTTATTAATTCGTTCCTGTTTACATCATCTTCCAGCCCTAGCATGATATAATTTCCCTGTGTGGCGTGTGCTGTTATTTTCAGTGTGTTAACATAAATTACTTGATGTTATTAATGCAGGCCTTGTGTGACAAGGATCAATCTACAAAGAAAGTTAGTTTCTTTTAATTCATTATTCTATTCAGTTTCCAAATCATATTGTAAGAAAGATGAGGGATAAACTAATTGTGGTTGCAACTTTGCAGGTTCCAGGTATGGGGAATCTTGAAAGAAGAATTCTGGAAGTCAACAAAAAGAGGGTAAAGGTGGTGAAGCCTGGTTCTAAAACTTCTTTTCCTACAACTGAGGTTCGGGGAACATACGCCCCTCCATTCCATGTAAGTAAATCTATATCTGACTTCCGATTTCTGTTCGAGATATAGGTCTGGACATATGCCTCTGAAGGTATTTACTGAAATCAGTAAATTGATGAAACAGTAAAGAAAAAGTGGAAAAAGAAAATAGAGGAAGAAGATGACTTCATTACTATTTGAGTAACAACTTGTATTTACAATGAGAGATGAGCTTACTATAGATACTAATTACATTTTCATTAACCAACTTCTCTTGATCTCAACAAGCTAAATAACTATAGGCCCTTGACTTGTAATAACTTTTGTAACAAACTGTTTACTAGAAGCTTCTGTTGTACTAGTTACACTTAGCCTCTTAATATTTATATCAACAGCCTCCTCAGCCCTTTTCTCTACCACTTCGTTATGATGTTAGAATCATTCGAGCACCACATATGTTACCTAGTTGTACTATCCTCTTTATAGATGCTAAACTCAGACTTAACTCAAATATGGCTTGATCAAAAGCATGCTATGATTATGTGAACTGTGAAGAAGGTAATGAAGCTAGTAGAGAAGATTTTGGAGTGTAGGAAAACAATTTTGTGTTGATATACGTTCCCACACAATGTTGGAGTGGCAAGACACTACAAACTAACTAGACCACACGAAGATACTCCCTTGGACACTATGACTTCACTATTGCTCACTCATACTTCTGGTTACTTGGTTCATGAGCATGGCATATTACCCTATTTATGGTGTCCTAAATGTCCATTCTAGAGTGGCAAAATCAGTCTGCAGGCAGTGGAGTTTTACAGGCGTGGGCAGATTTAGAATGTTCAAGGTGCCTCTGGGTTTTCCTGAACATTTCCTCTGGTAGCAAGCTTTCGAAACCCTTGTGGATTGAGAACAAATGCACTTCTAGAAAAAACCAGAGAACTGAAGAGCATAGCCTGGATTTATCTAATTGGACACTAACATTACTGTTGAGGAGGCTCACATCCTGCATTCAGAAGACCTCAGATATATGTTTTTCTCATTAGAAAGAATACGTTCTAGAAGTGATTCAGAGGTAAAAGTTCAGATAGCACTCAAGAGTATGACCTAGTTAGGACACTGTAGTGGGTGCAAACCTTACAGACTAAAGTTCAAATTCCAGTAGAGATGAAAAAACACTATGTTATTTCTTCACATCTGCCCAAGTCTTGAAGAGTGTACGAAGTTATTTGGTACCTATGCTGGTGACTAATAGAAGGTTGCAGCGATAATAAATTGCTATTGCGTCTAAAGGATTCCCTCAAGCTTTTACCCGGCTGGCTCGATGACTTAGCTCAAAATGTCTGTCCCCAATTAGGAGGTAAATGTTTCATACAACACAATAAGGTGAATGAGTCTAATCTATTCCATCAGAGGGATGAATTGTTAGAGTATATGAAACAGGATATCCTTTTATTAGTACCTGGTGGAATAATTTAGGATGCGCAAAAGACAGTCGTAAGACTACCAATACCAAAAAAGGAAGTAAAGGTCGATTTGCTAGTTCAATAAATGACAGTAAAGTTTGTTTCCAATCTAAAATGTGCTCAAATAGGATGTTCTAGGAAACATAAGGCATAATGGTTGGTATTTAAGATTCACTCTTCATCCATGCGATTGTACAGGTGGAGCTGTTCCGAAATGATCAACACCGGCTGAGGATTGTCGTGGACACTGAGAGTGAAGTGGATTTGCTGGTACAGACTCGGCACCTCCGTGATATTGTTGTCCTTGTCATCCGAGGTCTTGCACAGAGGTTCAACAGTACATCACTCAATTCCCTTCTCAAGATAGAGACCTAGCATCATATCTCATGTTCTTTCTTTTTTGTACATTAGTTGGTCTTTTCTGTCTCTAGCTCCATTAGTTTGGTGTTGGCTTTAGTTATCTTGTTTCTATTTTCTATATTTTTGGTGAGATATTGAGTTTGATTTGACTATGCATTGTGCTTATGCAAGTTAGCTAGGTATTGTCTACATAAATACGACATACCATTGTGCATTAAAATACAAACGTCGATTTGTGTATGTATGATATTTCATAGTGTAATTTATTTATATTGAACGTTCAACTTGAGCATTACTAGCAAGATGTGTTTAGATTAATCATAATTCACTGATTAAAGTGAGTATATAACATTTAACCATGATTAAGCCATAAAAGTTAACATTTTTCACCTAAATTAACCATGTGATTACATATTTTTACCAGTATTTCTTGTGCCCATTTCATCACTTCAATTAGAAAATAGGTCAGTTAACACTTCAACGTACTACACGTTTAATTGAGGTTTCAACTTCAAAAACTTGTGGATTTATTCTTCGTATTACTATAAACGAAATGGAAGTTAAATTCCAGTAAGATTTTAGGATATAGTTTAAAAGGTTTGCACTCTAAGCACGTTATATCCAAATAATTATTAAAAGTAAAATCTTGATTAATTCTCCTATTTGATTGGGCCAAGATGATTTAAATAATTAAGAAAAGGGTAAATTACACCGAAAGACACTAAACTTAAAAAATTACAAAAAAAAAACATTCTCGTTGTATAGGCATGTATAATCGGTGTATATTTGTGTATCATAATGTATATTTAGTATATAACTCATGTATAAGTAATGAATATTGTATAATAGTGTATACTTTCTATAACTTTTGACAAACTATATTGTAGAGTCATGTATAGTTTTGTTGATTTTGAACTATTTTTTAGGTTTTTTTTGGATAAATTACATAACTGAGCAAACATTTACTTCTAAATAACAAAACTCAACTATAGTTTTATATTATTACTTCTTATAACCAACGTTTAATAAGTTTGACTAAAAGAATTTGTGGCCCCCACCAACTTTATGTATAAGTCTCTCCATATTCCTCATGTTACTTTCTCTCTCCTATGTATACACAAAAATCCAATTCTTTCCATAACTGTTCCCCAAATTTATCTCCTAATCACTTTCCTACAATAACTCAAACATTTCTTTATCTAAACAGGTAATTGATTTTCAAAATATTTTTTTTTTCAAACTCCCTTCAAAATACATCTTCAAATTCATGGGTTAATTTATATTATTTGTGTTTTTTTTTTTTGGATAAAAACATGCTTAACTTTATGTTAGGTTATTTCTAGAAACACAAGACAGTGATTTTGTTCTTTCTATATCCTTTTTAACATAGGACAATCTGTTTTTTTGGATTTCGTTTAAAACCCTTTATTTTTGTGTTGGCACAAATTAAATAACTCGTCTACACAGTTTAAATATTTTATATATATAAGTTTTTATCTGAACTTGTTTGTTTATTGTAGCATATCATGTTGATAATTTTTTTCCATAAGTTTTCTCGTAAATACATACCCATTTAACAGTTGTATATAGTTTAACACAATGAGTTTATACACTTTTGAAGAAATTC
>JBCEWC010000145.1:0-76497 GCA_038996855.1 Solanum aculeatissimum
AGTACAACTAGATACTTAAATTTGTCACTGATTTTGAATTACATGATTTGCCCGTACTAGAATTCGCAAGGAATTTTTATTTTAATTTTCTCGAGTATGGTGAGGATTTGTTTGTTGTCTATCTACTTTCCTATAGATGAAAAAAAAATATGAAAGAATGAAATAAAAGGGTAAAACGTCCCACATCGGCAACACAAATGAAAACAAAGTTTAAGATGGGTATAAAACAATACGAAGGAGGAAGTAGATACATACTTACCTGGACGGGATCAATGGGTGATCAAGAAGACTCATGGCCTAGGTTGGTGACCTCCATTGCACCTTGGAGGGGTGCTTGCCTAAGGTCGACCCAAGTGGTCGAGCCTACGTCATAATTTGTTGCAGTGGGGGCTTGCGTTCGCGCAGCCCCTACCAATTCTTAAAGTAAAATTTACTTGTTACTTACATTAGGTGTTGGTAATCTGTATCTGTTGTAATATTGATGGTTCATGTTATGTCCTTTGAAAGTAGTGCATGTTGGTCCTCGAAAAGTAGTGCATTGCATAAAGGAACACGTCGTAACATTTAAAAAAATTGAAGAAGCTGAGAGAATTTTAAAGGACTGATAAGTACCACATCGGTAAAGCGAGTAAATACAGAATACTGTGTACGCGTTGCAAATAGTGGCATAGAGTACCCCAACAATACCTAGTTTCAAACTTATGTTTTAGCTAACTTCTTCAATCCTCACTCAGATGGTTAATAAGATCGAATTTTATGGTGTTTGCAATCTAAATTTGTTAATGAATTTGGGATCAATTTTAATACTAAACTTGTCTCTATTGGTTCATTTGGATTAAAGAGTGATAAATACCTTGTTCCTCATGCCTCTCAGGATCTTTAAAAAGATGTCGAGGATTTGACATGAGTTTGACAACCTTTTAATCTACGAGGATTCTGACATGAGTACGATATTATTGCCAAGGTTGTATATCTTTTTTTTTTCCAGCCTACTCAAGTCTATCTCATTTGGTTCTTTAGAGGCTCTAACCATGGAGCACGTAGAACCCAAAAGCGCATAGATTCTCCTCCAAAAATGGCTTCTCCGATCATATCCATTAAATGCGATTTATTTGTAACTCACTAAAAGGAAAACCCATCTCTTTTTTTGGGAAATACTAAAATTTTGAGATGAATTTGAATATAACAACAAAAATAGATTAAGATAAGATAAAAAGAATGATATTGTAAAGAAAAAGAGGTAAAGTATTTGTTTTGAAAAATAACATTTTGATTTTTCAATCATATAAAAAATTTAAGAAATAGAGAGCATTATTTTACAGGAGTGAAGAGAGTACCACATTGATAAGTTAAAAATAAAATCCAATGTTTGTTACAACATAAACGAGAGGCATAGTTGAGCTTAAGAACTCACGCAGCCACGCAGTGAGCACAGAGCGAACTATTCTTTCGCCTTTTACTAAAGAATACCGTGTGCACGTTGCAAATAGTGGCATACGCCAATTTTTGGAGGGGCACTCTTCTTTAGAGCACCCCTACAATACTAGTTTCAAACTTACATTTGTTTCTAATAATGCACTTTGTATGACTCAATACAAAGTTCTCATGTTGTTAAAATGATACTTATTTTGAGATGGAGGGAGTAAAGAAAGTGTAAACATATATAACAATGAACTGGCTCAATGTCTTGGCCAACATCTTCAGTCCTCGAGCTTAAATATAGGCGGTTAATAAGATCAATGAACCTCTATTGAACATCGTTCATCGATGAAGTGGTCAAATTAAAAAAATCAAGGGCAAAACGTCCCACATCGGCAACACATAGGAAAACAAGGTTTAAGATGGGTATAAAAGAATACGAAGGAAGATGGGGAAACATACTTACCTGGACGGGGTCAATGGGCGATCAATAAGACCCATGGCCTAGGTTGGTGACTTCCATTGCACTTTGGAAGGGTGCTCACCTAAGGTCGGCCCAAGTGGTCGAGCCTACGTCATAATTTGTGGTAGAGGGGGCTTGCGTTCGCGCAGCCCCTACCAATTCTTAAACAAACTTTTACTTGTTTTTGTTACATACATTTGGTGATGGTAATCTTTATCTGTTGTAATATTGATGGTTCATGTTATATCCTTTGAAAGTAGTGCTTCATGTTGGTCCTCGTAAAGTAGTGCATTGCATAAAGAAACGTCGATGGTTCATGTTTGCTTCTCTTCTCGAAAAGTAGTGCATTTCCTTTTAGAGGATCCAATACGTTATTTCCAAGACGTTGGTCTTTAACTAGAAAAGTAAATGCTTGGGCTTGAGAAACTTCTGGTTCAATAGGTCCGTAAAATTCACTAAGATAAGCAAATTCAACTTATTCAAAATGTTCATTATTTCATCGAATAAGAAACAAAAAATTGAAGAAGCAGAGAGCAATATTTTAAAGAAATGAGTTAAGTACCACATCGATAAAACACGAGTAAATACAAACTTTGTACCAATATAAAAGTGCGGCACAGATAAAGCGTATAACTCATGCAGCCACGCAGTGAGCACATAGCGAACTATTCTTTCGCCTTTTACTAAAGAATACCGTGTGCGCGTTGCAATCAGTGGCATACGCCAATTTTTGGAGGGATATTCTTGTTTAGAGTACCCCAACAATACTAGTTTCATCCTTTTCTATGTGTATTATAGTCACAATAATGTTTACTTGGATTATGATAATATAGTATAGTGGAAACAGACATAATATGATTGTAAATAAAACACATTTATTGAACTATATGTATATAAATAAATGCAATGCTCTTATGAATAAAACGAATTCATTGATGCGATTTATGTGTATTTAAATAAAGAAAATGCAACTGTAAATAAAACGCATTCTTGAAATGCTTGTATATGAATAAAAGACAATCACTTGTCATTTTTAAAGTCACGTTAAACACCAATCTCTATTATTTCATCCATAAGATTGAGTGAAGATCGAGAGAGGGAGGAGAGAGGCGAATTGTCCATGTATATTTGTCAAATAATTGTATATGTGTAACTAATATACATATGTGTTTGCATATCTGACAAACGAGATTAGGAGAGGGAGGAGAAAGTCTAGCGAGATCGAGAGAGGGAGGTGAGAGGCGAGCGAGAGAGGGCAGAGAGGCGAATTATATATGTTTATCTGTCGAATTGACTATGTATATCTATCAAAATAATTGTATATATGCAACTGATATACATATGTAATTGTATATGTGACAAGAAATTGCAAAGAGAGAGGAGAAAGGCGAGAGAGAATAGCAACAAAATCCTAACTATAGCTATAAATTGTAAAATTTTCAAATTATAGTTGTATAATGTAAATACATATCATATTTTTAACTAGTTATATTATGTTTGCTTCTTACTGTTGGGTCATTCACTTAAAAAGAATGAACCTAAATTTGAATTCAGTTATTCAAGATGCTCAATTCAAAACATCGTATACCACATCTCATCAATCACCGATGTGAGTACAAAAAAAACCAAAACGAAATCATATCGTAGAATTAATCGAACGAGAAAGTATATACAAGTCAGATTAAGTCACTCTTTTCTATTTGAAAATGATAACATTTTGATTTTCAATCATTTACGATATTGAAAGGCTGAAGCAGAGAGCAATGTTTGTCCCAATACCACATCAATAAAACACGAATAAATACAAACTTTATCCCGATATAAAGGTGCAACACTGATTAGCAGGAAAAAACATGCAGCCACGCAGTGAGCACAGAGCGAACTATTCTTTTACTAAATGAACAGTTTGTTGTATAATTGGTGTGCTATAAATGAAAAGAGAAAAAAAAATAACAAGGGCAATATGTCCCACATCGGCAACACAAAGGAAAAACAAAGATTAAGATTGGTATAATTGAATACGAAGGAGCATGGAGAAACATACTTACCTGGACGGGGTCAATGAGTGATCAATAAGACTCATGGCCTAGGTTGGTGACTTCCATTGCACTTTGGAAGGGTGCCCACCTAAGGTCGGCTCAAGTGGTCGAGCCTACGTCATAATTTGTGGTAGAGGGGGCTTGCGTTCGCGCAGCCCCTACTAATTCTTCAACAAAATTTTACTTGTTTTTGTTATAATATTGATGGTTCATATTACGTCCTTCAAAAGTAGTGCTTCATGTTGGTCCTCGAAAAGTAGTGCATTGCATAAAGAAACATCATTTACTCCTCAAAAAGTAGTACATTACATTGTTGGTCCTCGAAAAGTAGTGCATTGCATAAAGAAACATCAATGATTCATGTTTACTCCTCAAAAAGTAGTACATTACATTTTAGAGGATCCAATATGAGTGTGACAAAAATGACTTCTTTGATCGTTAACCCAATAGTTCCTTGAGTGGATCCCACGTTATTTCCAAGAAGTTTCTCTCTAACTAGAGAAGTAAATTCTTGGACTTGAGAAACTCCCAGTTCAATATGTCCGTAAAATTCACTACGATCAATGATGCAAATTCAACTTATTCAAGATGTTCAGTCCAAAACGTTCTGCTCATTATTTCATCGAATAAGAAACAAAAAATTGAAGAAGCGGAGAAAAATATTTTAAAAGAATGAGTTAAGTACCACATCGGTAAAACACGAGTAAATAAAAACTTTGTACCAATATAAAATTGCAGCACAGATAGTGTGTATAACTCACGCAGCCATGCAGTGAGCACAGAGCGAACTATTCTTTCGCCTTTTACTAAAGAATACCGTGTGTGCGCTGTAATCAGTGGCATACGCCAATTTTTGGAGGGATATTCTTCTTTAGAGTACCCCAACAATACTAGTTTCAACCCTTTCTACATGTCTCATATTAATGTAAGATATTTGTGTTGAATTTGATAATAACGTAAGATATTCGTATTTGGACAATAATGATAATAATGTAAGATATTTGTATTGGGTCAATGTGTGATCAACAAGTTCCACGATCTAAGTTGGTGACTTTTTGGAAGTGAGTCTGTCTAAAGTCGATCCAAGTGGTCGAGCCTACATCATAATTTGTGACAGCGGGAGCCCCTACTCAATTCATAAACAAAATTTTCTTGTTTTTGCTTGGTAAAGAAGTATGGATTCCTTGATAAAATTGGTATTCAATAAAAACTTTACATGTTTTTATAATATTTGTATTGAATTTGATAATAACGTAAGATATTCGTATTGGGGCAATAATGATAATAACGTAAGATATTTGTATTGAGTCACTGTGTGATCAACAAGATCCATGACCTAGGTTGGTGACTTTTATTGCACTTTGGAAGGAAGCCTGTTTAACGTCGGTCCAAGTGGTCGAGCCTACATCATAATTTATGATAGCGGGAGCTTGCTTTCTCGCGGCCCCTACCCAATTCATACATAAAAATTTTCTTGTTTTTGCTTGGTAAAGAAGTATGGATTCCAAATCACATACTCAAACATTGATTTGAAATCACGAATTCACGATGACACATCTAAACGTCTATAAAGCGTCCCTAATCTCACAATCAATCAACACTTAAAACAATATTATTATACAGTTTTAAATTAGCAAAAAATTTCATCAAGACACTATGTAATATAATTAAATTACTATCATTTATCAATCACTTATAAAAATAATTTTCAGTATTAATTTAATAAATTTAAGGACTACAATAGCCATATTTTATTAAAAAAAGAGATAAATATGTTCAGTTCACAAAGATAAGGATTAAAATGAATAAACCCATAACTTAGGGGACTAAAATTGTTATTTCCCCTCTTTTTACTTTTCCCCAAATCCCTCTCCCTCATAAAAAAGCTTCCCTGCTGCCCCGCCGCCAGTTCGCCGCCGTCAGTCTACCTCCCTGAGCCGGCGTGCCGCTGCTGCGAGTCTTCCACACCGATCGCCGGCTTCCTCCGTATCTGGTTAATCTCTTTTCCAAAAACTATTTCTGGTCGTATTTCAGCTTTGAACTATTTTGCTTGTATTTGATATTATCAGTGATTTTTCTGGCTTTATTTTAGAATTGTCCAGCTTATCCTTCCATATTGCTACCTTTTGTTCCAATTTATGTGACAGAGTTCGAATTTTGAATTAACAGTTTAATTTTGACAGGGAATTCGGATATAGAAGGTTTGTGAAGTGAAATTTAAGTTAACATATTTGATAACTATATAAAAAGTACCATAAGTCGCAATAATTGATGATCAAGATATTTAAAAAATATATGGAAAAGTTACGATTAAAGAAAGACTTGTTTGAATGTCGAAATTTGAAAGGTGCCATGTCAATTGGAATGGAGGGAGTAGCAGTTATAGTACTTCCCCTCTGGTTCCTTGTCCTTCAAATTTCATTTACTTTCTAGTGCCCCTTGTACTTCGATTATCGCACTTGTAGTTTTGTATCCCTTGTTGTTATTTTCCTTGAGTGGAGGATGTATTAGAAACAGTCTCTCTACCTCCCAAGTAAGGTCTATGTACACTTTGTCTTTCCCAAACCTCACTTGTGAGATTACACTGAGTATGTTTGTCAACATATTTTAGCACTACATAAAAAGGCTAAGCTGCATATGCTATATATATGTGTGTGTTTGTAATCAATGCGTCATCCCAAATCTATTGAGAAGTTAACACTCGCAACCCTTTCCTTTACTTTCCTTGTTTAGCCAAAGCGTAGACTTGAAGGAGCCCCCTCATGCTATTTCAGTAGCAAATATGGTACATATGTGTACTTATATAACCTAGAATGTAGTACAACCTACCTGCAAATTATGTTTTTCTTTTTTAGATTTGCTGTTGTTTTATCTGATATCTTTTTATATAGAAAAAGGGAATGCTCAAATCACTGGAACCAATGGAACATTGGTAACTCGTCTCACCTAACGTGGTCTTCACATAATTTTCCGGAAAAAATTAAATGTTTGTGCTGTAAATTGTAATAATCTCCCACCTCTATCCTTCTAGTAGTGGAAAGATCCAGGGTTCTCTAGTAACACTATGCAAATTTGGTTTCTAGTCAAATGTGAGTTGGGAAAGTCATTTTAGTTTCATATTTTAGTGTAGATAGTATACATGTTTTTCCTCCACGGTTCAAGAGACCTCAATTTTACCAAAGTACTAGTTGTTTGAATTACAGAAATATCTAGTAATACATTTTTACTAGTGTTATATATGTGAAAAGAAAAAAAAACTTCTCTTTTACATTCAATTCCATATTTCTCCCATTAAACTATACATCCTTAAAGTCCACAAGTACAATCCAGTTGTTCAAGAAAGTCACAACTCAAATTGATTCGTGTGTTCAAATCCACAAATATTCGGATTTGTTGCATGCATTACACCAATTAGTGCATATATGTTGTTTAATAAATGATTTATCATTTATCATGATTAAGTGATAGCTGTTGTTACTTCAGTTCATCATTAATCATGAGAAATTAGTTTCATTTGATGCATACAGTGCATCGAAGTAATTCTTTTCCAAAGAAAATTGGCTCAGTTGGCCTTTGCTAACATATGAAGAAGAAACTGAGAGAGAAAAAACTTACACCCTTGCAACAACTTTTAAAAAGGCTCTTACCTCTTCCCATCAGGTGCCCTTTAACTGCACGCCAAAGAAAGATGAAAGAACAGATGGCTATATTAGGGAATAATAGAATTGAAGATGTTCGGTGGCTTTGTTCCTTAACTGAATCTGAGCTTGTAAGTCATCTGTACTCACTTTTTCCTTTGTGATTTGGGTGATGACAAATATCTTATGTGTAATCTGGTTGAATTTTTAGGATTTATTGATAGGTTTGAAAGTTCTGATACAACAACGTGCCAAAAAGATTGGTCATAAATCTTTAGCTAACAAGTTTGATTTGAAGACCCTTCGAGCCCTCGGTGAGTTTTTTTCCCCTCCTCTCCACAAGTTTGTAACATTTTATTGTTACTTAAATGTTGCATCATCTATAAACTGGTGTTTGATGTAGAAATTGGTGAATTTTTTGTCTGTTTTTATTTTCCTTCAGATTGACAGTAACTTCTCTTTTTGAAAAATATTGTTACACTTGAGCTCAATAGCGAAAAATTTGCACATGTATAAGTAAAGATCAAAGGGAGAAGGAAAAGAATGAAAGCAGAACATAAGAAGAGGGAATATGAGAGGTGGAAATTCAGCTTTCAGTCATTACATCTGTGTAACTGTATTATACTCCCATACATAATTTAAAGAAAGAAAGGTAGTTAAGAAAAGGTAGAATGCGCAAACAAGTTGAGATGACATACTCGAGGGTTCTAGAAGGCTAAGGACGTACTAGGAACAGCTTGAAAGAGGTTTATCTATGAAGACCTTTAATGAATTCATTATGCAGTCAGGCTACTTCATAAGAATCCATGAGTGTGGCAGGGTTGGCTATCCTCACTAGAGACTTGAGCTCTCGTTTCTATACATTGACAAAGCAGGACTTCAGTAAGATGGAGTTTAATCATCATCATCATAGCGGTTGCACCTTCCAATTGCTCTTATTGTCCACATTTCCACATCGCCAAGGTTAACTGAACTTGTCTATAAAATCACTAAACCTCCTGTGTAAATCTGCCAGAACATTGGCCAAGATATACCATCCACTGGGAATAAATGCTTATTAAACCAGTAATTAACTCGATGCATTACTTGTTAAACATAATTCATTTTCATCTAGTTTGGAATTTGATAGGTTTCAAAATATTTTTCATGCCTTCTAAGCCAGCCCTTGGATTGATGCCACCAAACTCAGGAACGAGATCAGCTTTCTCTTCCCTGGATTGTACACAATCACACCTGTTCTTCGGTTCCATTTTTCTTTCTGCCAACGGTCTAATCTACCAAAATCTTTTTCAGTGTAATTATTACTAGCTGTAACTTGTGGAGAGAATCCCATGTAAATGGCCTGAATCTCACGCTCGTTTAACTGAAGTTCTGATCACTTCATTATTATTTGATAATGTCTATTCCGCAGGTTTCATTTTGATGGAGAATCTTAAAGGAAAACTTAAAGATCTCTCTGGTACACCTAGTACAGCTGAGTCCTCATCATCTTTAGATGCATGTAATTTGTTGAACTATGATCTAGACAAGACTTTTGCAAATATGGGGATTGAACAGCTGAGCTCCTACATTTGCAACGATAAGAGGAAGAGAATTATGGATAAGTAAGTTCTCTAGAACTCATTTAATCATTGCCCCATACATTGATTTATGGATCATATTGAATTGTATTTTTGAAGTCGTTCTTCCGTCCTTCCTCACTTATGATTCCCAACTTGTATCGCTTTCAAAGCATGATTTCACGCACCTAAGGGTGCGGCTTAGTGGTCAATGAAGTGAGGAAAATCATAAGGTTCAGATTCAAATCTCAATTGAGACAAGAACACTAGGTGTTTTTTTCTCTTCTATCTATGCTTTGGTGGACAGAGTTACTTGGTACCAACTATTGGTGGGAGGTAGTAGGTATCTCGTGGAATAATCTGAACGTTATGATTATCTTTTTAACAAAAAGCATGACTTAAAAGATTCGTGCATTTTTGTGAGCACTCTCATACAATGTTTTGCGCTCTTTACCATGACTTCTATTTCCAAGAACTCAAACCTGAGACCTCTGGTTATATGTCTCGTAATTGAACTCTAGATATCATGGATTTCGATTTTTTTTTTCGTCTTCCATAAGATGAATGATATCAGACCTTCACACGCAACTTGTTTCCTAAGTTCTAAACTTTGTGTTGTAGGTTTTCTGAAGACATGTCTCCAAATAGAAAGCAAAGAAGTCACAGTGACAATAGTAGATCCATTTAACAATATAAGCAGATTTATGAATTTACTTTATTTCCAATTTTGCTTTCATTTTTTGAGTTATATAAGATGTAACTTTAATTATTTTTACTTTTAATTACAAAAAAATAAATAAATCTTATTTGATGTCTTCATGTTCTTAACATGATTCTTAGATTTGATTGGTTTGTCTTCTTACTAATCCTTGCATTATAAGAAACCTTTGTGTCACGGACTTAGAACTTCGCTAAGACTTTCATGCGACACTTGACAATTTACTCACGAATCTTTCACGATCTTGCAAGCTCAAGTAAGCCTTTCAACTAAGACCGCTAAGGAAACGCTAGATTAAGAAGGCAAAGAGAGCGCTTTGGAAATGACCCTCTCTATTTATACTACCTCCTAGGGGTCAAAGTATAAATAATATTTACATATAAGTACCTAACTATTTACAAATAAGTTCCTACTCTAGAAGACTCCACACTTCCAGAGTTTTCCGAGTCTTCCTAAGACAAGACTACAAGATTCTAGAGTCTTCCGTAAACCATCAAAGATTCTAGCTTCCTCCCCGTGTTTGCAAGATCATGTGGCGGGCTGTCACATTTGGCTCAAATAAACAACAACAACATACTAGTGAAATCCCACGAGTGGGGTCTGGGAGGATAAAATGTACGCAGACTTTACCGCTACCTCATAGAGGTAGAGAGGTTGTTTCCAAGAAACTCTCGTCTCAAAAATCAAGCCTCATAAGCAGAATAAACTAGATATAGAAAAAAGGGAGGGGGAGGGAAGGAAAAGAAAAAAGGAAGAACGACTAATAACGAAAATCAAAAGATAGTATGTAAATATGATAAAATTAACAAATATAAAACAAATAATGACAATATAGGATATACAAACACGACTATTCTTGCTATCCTACTATATTTCAAGACTAGACATCAATCTTTTTTTTGATTAAGAGACATCAATCTACTCTTATTAGCCTGCTACTCTAATTCGCGAAACATAAGGGTACTTCTCAGTTGTTAAAATATAATAAATAATTGATTTGTTAATTAGTGATTATTCTTGAAACTCAGTAATTATATACTTATTATTATTATTTATTGGGAAATAAGTTTATTATATATCATTTGTAAATATAAATAAAATTAAATAAATAAACTCTCTTCCCAATGCTGCACACATATCTTTACTGTATATTCTCTGATCCAAGTAGGTGAAAATAATAAAACTCGTGACCTAAAAATCATACGAAAAATATTTTACCACTTGAAGTTGGAACGAAATTACGAGTTTACATGAATCAAGTTAATTTAACATTACAGTAAAAATTCATAAAGTTAAAATTCTAATTTCATAACAGCTTAAAAGTTTGTTTTTAAAAAAGTAATTTCATTAAAATTTTATTTTTAATATTTACATTTACTTTATTGATTTTTAAATTACAAATTGTGTTTTATAAATGTCATTTTTTTATTATAAAGTGAAAAAATCATGGAACACAAGAACAAAACAACGTTCATTTTTGCAGAAATATTTTATTCCAAAAATGCTTAAATAAAATATTTTTTAAAAAAAATCTTGAAAAAAAAAAACTGCCAAAAGATTAACTGAACACTGACAGTACTAATTATATCATACTTAATGATAATCTTATTAATTAGTAATTAATTACTTATTTTGATATTTTGAATTTGTTTAGTGAGTATTTTGTTATATTTTGAGTTTGTTTAATGAGAATTCTGGCTCAATAACTATTTATTTTGATCGAATCAAGGAGTGATAATTGTATTGTTCGATTTCAGTCTCATCGAAATCATGCAAATGACTTTCGTAAAAGTGGAGTTCTATTTGAATGTGAGATTTTTCAACACAAATTTAGAGTTTGATTTGAAGTGAATACTAAACACGAAATACGAAGTGAAAAGTTAAAAAGTAAATTTATTTTTTTTCTTTTTTTCTTTATATTGTGTACAATTTGCATGTTTATTTTCAAGTCCAATATTTGCATGACTTTTCATAAACATGAATTTATCATGACCAAAGTACACAAAAATGGCAACACCCAAAAAAAATTTGAATGATTTTTCACATACAAATTTCATGATTTAACTTTCAAGAAAATATAACAATAACAATAACGTATTCAATGGAACTCTACAAGTAGAATTTACGAAAGGAAAAAATATGTAGATAAACAAACATATACTAATTAATTAGCTAACATAGCTATAGTTTGAATTAATTATGGCTCGCGACAAACATCTAGCTATAATTATCGTTTGAGTTTTGTATAACTCGCACGATTTATACAAAAATTATGCGCGAATCAAATTAAATAACAAAATATACAAACACTGTGAATTATATAGCAAAATATACAAATGCTAAACAAACACTGCAAATTGTATAACTAATTATATAAACGTATACAAATATTGCACAAATTATACTAACGTTGCTATAACTATTATTACGAAATGTAATTACCCAAATTATAGCTATCAAACATAATTAAAGTATTTGTGAGTGACTATATACAAAAATTATAAAATATACATAAAATTTATTTCTATCTTTACAAAAGTAAAGAATATATTTTCGATAGAGTCTTGATTCAGAAAAAACTTATATTGTAATAATAAATTCAAGAAATTGCATTCATGTAAATTTAACTAGAGATTATTATATTTTATTTTTACTATTTTATTAAATTAAATAAAACATTATAATAAAATAAAAATAAAAATTCAGCTTAAGGCAAGGTGCTCAGATTTGATACCATTTGTCTATTATCAAATCTCAAAAATCCATGCAATTGCCACGTAGATATTTATTTTTCATGCTTACGTGTATTTTTAAAAAAATATTATATTTATTAATTTCTCTTTTAATTTTAGTATATATATATATATAATTAATAAAAAATAGTACATAAAAGCAACGGTTTAAATAAATAAATATTTTTTTACTTATGAGTTATGACACATGAGCACATGTATTTTGATATTTTGTAAAATAAATCTTTAGAGATTTGTACTTTTATTTAATTAATTAATTAATTAATACAAACTTATTTTATGTAATTACAAAGATTCAACTTTGGAATTTTTTTTTAATCCGTCGTCGTTACTTTTTAAGTGCACACAGAGCCGGGGTAATTTTTGCTCTTATGTAATAGCTCATAAACCACATAGGAAAGGTAAATTGTATAGTGCGACTAGCTCGACCCAGAAGACAAATCTGTTGTTTCCGCTGGCAAGAGACATGGAGGTCTCAAGTCCAAACCACTGTGTCTTTCGAATTTATTTCATAAGAAGTGTAATTTATGATAATTTTAATAATCATTTGTTGTAACTGTAAATTAAAATTAGTTTATCTATAAGCTTCAAATATTAACTTTATCTATTATAAATCATCAAAATTACAAACGATTATGAAAGTAATAGCTCTTTTCGAAAATAATTATCAACAAGAACAGTAATATATTCAGTATAATTTTATAAATAAGATTTGAAGAGAATAGAATGTACATTAACTTCATCTATATCTTTACTAGATAAATAAAACGACGAATCTAGAGTTTAACAAAGATGGGTTAAACTCAACTTCAATATCACATCGTACGTTAAAAAGAACAGACAGAGCAAATTCCTTTCGATAAAAATCAACAACAAAAAAAAAAAAAAAAGAGGGTAACTCCATGCACTAAACTCTCGTTATGAGCAAGGCCCAACCATAAAGGGGTTGAAAGCAGAGGTGGTAGTATTGTAGCTAATGCTCTTCGATCATTATCACGATATTTGTCTAGAGCTAATCAATCTCCTACTTTCCTGGAGCTTGAAATCTTAATACTATCTTCGAGCGAATTCAAAGTCTATCATACACAACCTTATCTTAACACAAGGTCAGCAATAATAAAATTTAATAAAAGTAAAATATACACACTATTTTTACCTTTATCACGATGAAAAAAATTACTTTCGATAAATCCTTGATACAACATCGAAAAATTAATTAATTTTTTTAAAAAAAAGTTAAATAATCTCAACGGAAAAGTACCATAAATGACAAGAACCCACTTCACTTTTCATGTGAAACATAACCCAAAATAATATAAAAAATTTGTAAATAATTTATTTTAAAAAAAGTAATTTATTTATTTTTAAAAATAGGCTCCTCTCCCACTTTATAAGCTTCATTCTCTCTTTAACTCTCTTCATTACTACTCCCATTTTTCATTCTCCGATTAACCGGAAAAGTTCTGTTCTTGAAGAAACCCCACAATTTTTTTCAGTTTTTCTGATTGATATCTCAAATGGGTGATCAAATTTGTACCAGAAAAGTGATTGTAGAGGTCTGTAATGCCAAAAATCTAATGCCTAAAGATGGTCAAGGCACTGCTAGTGCCTTCGCCATCGTCGATTTCGATGGACAAAGGCGTCGGACTAAGACCAAGTTCCGAGATCTCAACCCTCAGTGGGATGAGCGTCTCGAGTTTTTGGTGCATGATGTTGATTCTATGGTATCTGAAACGCTTGAGCTGAATGTGTATAATGATAAGAAGATCGGAAAGAGGAGTAATTTCCTCGGAAAAGTTAAGATTTCCGGTAGTACTTTCGTCGGAGCTGGGTTGGAAAGCCTTGTTTATTATCCGTTGGAGAAACGGAGTGTTTTTTCGCAGATTAAAGGGGAAATTGGGCTTAAAATTTGGTATGTAGATGAACCAGCTCCGCCGCCGCCGCCGGCTGAGGAGAAAAAGGAGGAAGCTGCTCCGGCGCCGGTTGAAAATGTTCCAGCTCCGGAGGTGAAAGAAGAGAAACCCCCTGCTCCGTCTGATGAAAAGAAAGAGGAGCGGGAGAAGAAGGAGGAGGAGAAAAAACCCGATGAATCAGCTGAAAAGAAGGAAGAAAACCCGCCGGAGAATCAGAAAAAAGACGGCGAAGCAGCACCAGCACAACCACAACCACCACCACCGGAAGTAATGGAGCATCCTCCGATAGCTCAACACAAACCTCCGATCAAAAATCCACCAGCAAATGAGAACACCAGTGAGCTCAAAGTTCTCCATAAGAAGCTCTCCACCGGAGTGGACCGTCGAACAGGGGCATTTGATCTCGTAGATCAAATGCCCTTTCTATATGTTCGACTTGTGAAGACGAAACGGGCTCAAAACGAGCCCGATTCGTCTGCTTACGCAAAGCTGGTGATCGGAACTCACAGTATAAAAACCAAATCAATCTCTGATTACAGAGAATGGGATCAAGTGTTCGCGTTCGACAAAGATGGATTGAACTCAACTTCGTTAGAAGTCTCCGTCTGGATCGAAAAGAAAGGGACAGATGATAAAATGATCGAGAATTGCATCGGAACTGTATCGTTCGATTTGCTGGAAGTTCCAAAAAGAGTCCCGCCGGACAGTCCATTAGCTCCACAATGGTACAGTTTAGAGAGCGATCAGAACCAGAACTCCCCGGGAAATGACGTCATGCTGGCGGTATGGCTAGGGACTCAAGCGGATGAAGCGTTTAACGAGGCATGGCAGTCGGATTCCGGTGGGTTGATACCGGAAACCCGAGCCAAAGTTTACCTTTCTCCGAAGCTGTGGTATTTAAGGCTAACGGTTATCCAAACCCAAGACTTGCAGCTAGGTTCGGGTGGTACCGAGCCTAAGGTTCGGAATCCAGACCTCTACGTGAAAGCTCAGCTCGGGGCACAGTTATTCAAGACGAGCCGAACCACAGTCAGCTCGTCCAGCTCGGCGTCCAATCCTACGTGGAATGAAGACCTTGTCTTCGTGGCCGCCGAGCCGTTTGAGCCGTTTTTGGTGATCACAGTGGAAGACGTTACTAATGGTCAAGTGGTGGGGCATGCCAAGGTACAGGTCACGTCCATCGATAAGCGTACTGACGACAAATCAGAGCCAAGATCAAGGTGGTTCAATTTGATTGGTGACGAGGAAAAGCCGTATGCCGGTAGAATACACCTGCGAACTTGTTTAGAGGGTGGTTACCACGTGCTTGATGAAGCAGCACATTTAACAAGTGATGTCAGAGCCACAGCAAAACAGTTATCCAAACCACCTATTGGATTGCTTGAAGTTGGTATAAGAGGGGCTAGCAATCTCCTCCCTGTGAAGACGAAAGATGGTACACGTGGCACCACCGACGCCTACGTGGTGGCCAAGTACGGGCCCAAGTGGGTCCGGACACGTACCATTCTCGACCGGTTCAATCCGAGGTGGAACGAGCAGTATACATGGGACGTGTACGATCCTTGCACCGTGCTAACGATTGGGGTGTTTGATAACGGGAGGTACAAGCACGACGATGCGCTCAAGAAGGATGTACGACTCGGGAAGCTTAGGGTACGACTCTCGACGCTCGACACGAATAAGGTCTACATGGGTACCTATTCACTTATGGTGTTGCTCCCTAGTGGTGCAAAGAAAATGGGTGACATTGAGATTGCTTTAAGGTTTACTTGTTCATCATGGTTGAGTTTGATACAAGCTTATACTAATCCTATGTTGCCAAGAATGCATTATGTGCGTCCATTTGGTCCAGCCCAACAGGACATATTAAGGCACACAGCTATGAGGATCGTCACAACGAGACTAGCTAGATCAGAGCCAGCATTAGGCCAAGAAGTGGTTCAATGCATGTTAGATTCAGACACACACATATGGAGCATGAGGCGTAGCAAGGCGAATTGGTTCAGGGTGGTGGGGTGCTTGTCTAGAGCAGCCACATTAGCTCGTTGGCTCGAGGGAATCAGGACATGGGTTCACCCACCAACAACAATCTTGGTACATATACTACTGATAGCCATTGTGTTATGTCCTCACCTAGTGTTACCTACAATATGTATGTATGCATTCTTGATCATTTCCCTCAGGTTTCGCTATCGCCAACGTGTTGCAATCACGATGGACCCTCGATTGTCCTACGTAGATGCAATAGGACCCGATGAGCTCGATGAGGAGTTCGATGGGTTCCCAAGCTCACGGCCTATGGAACACGTTCGTGTACGTTACGATAGGCTGAGGGCACTAGCAGGAAGGGCACAAACACTACTAGGTGATGTAGCAGCACAAGGTGAAAGACTAGAAGCATTGTTCAACTGGAGGGATCCTAGAGCTACTGGTATATTTGTGGTGGTGTGTTTGTTAGCTTCATTGGTGTTCTATGTGGTGCCATTTAAGGCATTTGTGTTAGGGTCAGGACTGTACTATTTACGCCATCCTCGGTTCCGCGACGACATGCCATCAGTCCCCGTCAACTTTTTCCGGCGACTGCCACCACTTTCCGATCAAATTCTTTAGGATTATTAAGTAGTTCTTTATATTTTTAGCTTTTAGACTTGTTTTCATGGTTACATGGCATAACTATTTTATTTAATTCAATGTATGTATATTTTTGACCGTTGGTGTATTGGGCCCAAAAAAAAAAAAATGTATACTTTAAATTTGGGTTGGTGGGGGTGTTAAAAAGTGGATAAATTGGATTTCAATGTAGTGACCGTTGAGATGAAGGTATACTTGTCATACACTCTATAGAAAGTTTAAGTAGGTGTTTAAACATAGATTCGGTTGAAACTCGAAAATAAAAATGAAATTGAAGTTGAAAAATGGTATTTCGAAGTTGAAGTTGTAAAATGGTATTAGGAATAGAGGTCGTGGTTAGACATAGGTTTGTTATTGTTGTTGTTTGGAGAGAGTAGGATGTATTCATGAAGGTAAAAAAGACGCAAATAGCTCATAACATATACATAGAGAGCAAACATAACAAATAATAACGAAATCATCACATAGCATAAAGGAAGGAACAATAACATCGTTGTTGTTTGGAGAGAGAGTAGGATGTATTCGAGAAGGTAAAGAAAACGCAAATAGCTCATAACATATAGATAGAGAGCAAACATAACAAATAATAATGAAATCATCACATAGCATAAAAAAAAGAAACTATAACACATTAAAATAAAGAAATAACAAAAACTTGGAAAAAGTTTGAAGTTTTATGAGCTTGAAAAAAAATGCTCAAAACAAGTTTTCCTTGAATTTTTTTTGTCAAAAAGGAACCAAAAATCAATGGGGCCAATGCCAACAAGTTCTACATAGCACTCAATGAAATCCGATAGGTAAGGTGGGAAGGCAGAGTGTATGCAAACCTTACACCTACCTCATGAAGGTAGAGACGATCAATCGTCAATGTTGTAAACATCATAACCAAATAATTTTACTTCCAGTGATGCTTATTAAGCACACAAGTCCTGTGAATTTGCATAAATATGCTAATGTAGCCAAAGGTTGCAACTGAAAACTGCCTTGAAGCAAGAAGGATACGCTCTTAAGGTACTTCGAGTTTCTGCAGTTGCTTCTTGTTCTCCAGGAATGGCTGAGAACAAATCATGCTCCTATGACTGTTGCTGATGCTTTTTTCTTCTGCGAAAAAAGAGTAAGAAGAAAGCTAAACATCATGCTTCTTGATCTCTTGGGACTTAAGGACTGTTTCTCTTCTCAGGTCCTTCCTACAAATCAGAAGTTGTATAAACCAAGAATGAGTGACTCCTTGTATAACTGGAGATGAAGGCCTTTCCAGCTGAGGTTGGCTGAGAAAAGGCTAACTCTGAGTGTTTAAGAACTAAATCCGCACAAAAACTTTCCCTGCATTGGAAAATTAGAAGCAAGTTCAGATTAAACATTAATCATAAGCAGTTTCAGAATGCAAATGTCAGACAAGGAATTTAATTTGAAGAGAGTAGTTTACTATCCCATTTACGAACTTCAAGCAAATTATTTGACCAAAATGCAACAATTGTTCTCCATAAAAAGTAGACTCAGATGTTACCGGTGCAGGGCCAGTGGCTCATGGTTCAGAACTTGGTTAATAATGGACCCACCCCTCTAACCTATCAACTTAAAAACCAAGCTTTTGTTTGTGACAGGGTTGGAGCCCATGACATGCGTCTAAACCACACATCACGTGTGAATTTATCTAGATGGAAGGAGTCAGGGCTTTGACTGTGTGCCCGTTGAAAAATGAACCGGCAACTCATAGACAGTAGTTTGGCTAAAGGACCCACCAGTTGTGTTAGGATAAGTGGCACTTGACTTAGTAGTAGTCATCAGCAAGGTTGGGCTCTTACCATTAAGCCAAAGATCTGGGCATGTATTTTATCATGGTGTAGAATATTAAGCTCTAATGGTATGATAGAGACCCGGCTAGCTATTAACACTACCAGGCCGTGGAACTCAATAGAATTTTGTTGTCATTTCCATAAAATTTGTTGAGTTCTTGTATATATAGAAAAATTTCGTTTTAAGGATCACTTGAGGAAGTATGTTGGCCAAACTATTCCAGATATCAAGAGATTTTTTATGCTCAATTACAACGCTTTCAATTTCTTCTGTATGACTTCAGACATTCAAAACTTAATCATTTGGCAATTGAGTTCAAGAACCAACATCATGTTGTGCAAGGAAATACCCACTGAAGAATCCCAGCACTCCTTTGAAACTGATAGCTTAGGACGGTTGCATCTCTTATCCTTCGTTCTCCAGTAAACTCGACTAAAGCAATAACCCTTCCCTAAAGTAGGGGTGACTTCATCACCATTGACACCTTAATCATAGCCTAATTAGGCTTAATTCAATCTCAAAATCTAGCTCACAAGAATTGCCCAAGATCATAAAAGGAGACGTCAACCCATTTAACTCCGCTAATGTGGAACACATTAACAATAATCATCTTCAGACCATAGCACGAGTTATATTCCTCGAATAAATTTCCTTATAAAGGCAATTTATGCTTGAAAAAAAAGAAGAGGTATTTTGTATGTGAATGCTTCAATTGTTGTGCCACATAAACTTTTACAAAGCATTAATTATGTCCAAAACTGGAATAGCATCAAGATTATAAAACTTTAGAAGTCTATTGTAAACTTAGAAAGGTCAAGAGGATAGCTCTTGATCTTGAGAAGCACCATATACAAAGCATCTCAATCATGTACACCAGCAGCAGTGAGTGCTACACTATTCTGATTGTGCAATATAGATGGGAGTAGTCTAGCAGGATCTTCTCAACTATATACATGGAGTACTCCATTCTGACTGAATACTTGCATACCAGGACCCATTTCATAAACTATCTAGTCTGAGTGAAGAAGAATTCAGCTACGAGTTCACAAAAGACATTTATCAAGTCTGAGCATCAGACTGCTTATTCTATGAAAATTAGGTTTGTTGATCTGTGACAGTTGCCTTCTTTTTCCAGTGGTCTTGTTTCTCAGACAAGAACATTTTTATTTCCAATTGAACTAAGGAGCAATTACTAGTTTGAACATCCGACTTTCGTCTTTCTAACCTCACCAAACATGCAAGCAACTAAAAACTTCAAGGAACAATAACAACTCTGAGAAAGTGATGGCGTTACCTAGCAGCATCAAGTAAATAGCTTGCAATATGCTTTCTTCTGTTGGAGGGAGTGACCCAAATGGCTCTAATGCCACATAGAGCAGATACAGCATCCTTCTCACACAACACTACTCCACTGACGCTTTCATCGGACTCTTCACAGCTTTTGGTTGATTTATTTCTTCTTACCATTTCCCTCTGGAAACTCACTCCTCCAAATTGGAGCATGGTTGTAGTCCGTCTTGCTTCCTTCTCAGGTGAAACGGTAGACCTGCTGCCTTCTGGTCCTGAGAGAATCTTATACGCCCTCTTAATGGGCTCTGCTACCAGACATCCAGATATTCTTTGAGAAGATATAAACAGATACACCTGTTAAGGAGAAAATTATTTTAGAGCCCCGTTAACAGAGCTAATAAACCTCAGCCTGTCACATAACCACCACACAGATTCTTTTTCACTAAAATTAGTCAGCAAAATGAGGACAGACATTCAATGTCATAGAACGATAAAGAAGCTCATTGAACTCAAGTAACTTACAACTCAAGTTTAAAAAATAAAATGAAGCAGGAAGCCAGAAAATTAAAAATTTATACTAATTGGTGAACAACTTTGAACAATGAAGTTTGCTTTCTATAAGTTTCTAATAATTGCAAGAGTAGGAGACCTTGCATAGCTTATGGTATATCCACCCATCTCCAAGTTCCATCTCCATCATCTTCACAACCTCCTTTACCTGCCAACAATGTGCTCTCTCTTAAGTCAGTGAACTTTGTTTAACATGATTAACAAGAGAAATGACAATCAAGGAAGTCAAAATACAATTTTCCATGCATAAACTAATAGTATCTGTAAACCTTGTTCCTCTGAGGAGGAGGGTCATCATCCAGCACCAAGATAATACGCCCAGTTTCAAGTGAGGGAATTCGAAGAGTTCTTTCCTTCCGCCAACCCTGGACATATAGTCAAAGCCCAGTAGGATAAAACTTTTAAATCTTTTCATTATGCTATTTCATCAAACACAATATAATATTTTGAAATAACAAACTTTTTCGCCAAATTACCTTAAATGGAATACCATGCGTATAGTTCTTGTGAAACATCTTATGAAACTTTTCATCCTCTTCATCACCTTTGGTATATTTGAATCCACATACAGTACAAGTATGCAATAAAAAATCAGACTGCCCAAGTTCCAAATAGAATTGAGCATACTTTCTCTTCTTATTCAAAATCGTCCCAGACTTTACCACCTCCAAGTTTGGCACAACATTCTCCAACTCTATTTCATTGGATGCTTCACCAGCTGATGCACCATTCATTTGCCTGCAAAATTAGCTTAGCATAAGCAAAGAACTTGAAAAGGAAAAGGGGTTTATTACCCATATCCGCTATTCTTTAGGTGTCCCGTTCTATGCAATAGCTTGCAAATCACATAGGAGAGTTAACCCGCACTACCAAAATGCAAACCTCTTGCTTTCGGCCCAAACTATTGGACCACCCCCGAAGGGTAAATGGGTTTATTTTACCATCCCGGAAAGTCACTTTCTTTGTTGAAAAAAATTGAAATCACGAACAAAAGTAAACTTTCGAGAAAATAACTATTAGTAGAGTGAACGAATTCAACAAAGGGAAAACGAAAAAAAGCACTTTTATACCATACCCATTTGAATTTTGAGGTCTTCTTTGATATGTAACCAAAATTTCCGGCTGTACCTTGTTATACTCGAAATCATCACTCCAAAAATCAGATGAATCAGCACTCTTGTGCGTAATCGATGATGAAGAAGAAGAAAATGGCTTAAAGAAACTGTTAATCTTCGATTGCATAGCTTCAAATCCTTCAATTTCTTCGATTTCTTCGATTCCCCTTAAGCCCCTTTTCAGTAAAATTCAAATGAATTTTTTTTTATTTTAGCGCCATTTTCTACAAGAATTTCCCGCCTTTGTACTCCTGAATATTACTTTTTGGATAGGGATGTGCAGCAACCGGATCGATTTAGTTTTATATATTATCGGTTCAGTTTATGATTTTTAATTTTAAAATATGTTAAATCGATAAGAAATCAATAAGATAATTTTTATTAGTTTTTAAGTCATTAACGGTTCGATTTTCGATCTACCCGATAAGAATGATAATGAAAATTTGTATTAATAAAAAATAGAGTTATACTTAGTTAATTACAAATAAAAATACTAGAGTGAATAACTAATCACTTAACTTTTGTAAAAATTAAAATAGGTAAAGTATTTGTTATAGTGTCATATTACTATTAAATTATTAATATTTACTATTTACAAAGTGGTAAAATAGTAAATTATTATAATCTTATTGGTTTATCAGTTTACTCAATAACCCAATAGTAAAAACTAATATCGAATTGATAACCCAATAATCTTTTTTTTTAAATCATTAAAAACTCGATAATATAATAGCCCAATAACAATAAACCAATAAAGTTCTTATCGATTCGATTTATCAATCGGTTTGATTTTTGCACACTCCTACTTTTGAATGTCTAAATGTTTGGGAAATAGCAGATGAAAATTGAGTCTTCAGGCGACATTCGAATCGTATATGAAATTTTTGGTTTGAGATTTCGATTTTCAAATTGAAGAAACTTATGATCCAAATTTAAGTTCGTTTGTGATTTTTGAGCTTTTAAGGTATGACATAATTAATTCATCTAATAGTTTGCTTCTGTATGATTTTTTATAATTATTATAGATTGAGATCATTTTTTCTCTCATGACGTGTATTGAACTTTATTTATGAAAAGCGCAAGAGAAGAAAATCATATATTATATTTGATTTGACAGGAAATTTCATATTCGACTTAATACTTGAATGGATATCTGAAAATTAAAATCCATTGTACTTAATTTGATATTTAATTAAGTTGAGATATCATCAAGTTTTTAAAAATACATTTCGAAAATCCAATGTATAATTCAAAAATTCAAACTAAACACTAAAAAATTCGATTTAAAGTGGCTTAAATCACCAAATATTTCAATAAATAAATAAATTAATTGTTCTACAATTATAAAATTATTTTTAATTTTATGCTTCATGTATAAAAATATATATATTATTTTCTTATATTCAATTTATATAAGTGGGCATTTTCTTATATTCAATTTATTATTAGTAAAAAATAATATATGTGATAGTTTTGATATTATTAAATACTTTGAAAGGTAATATTTCTAGTATATACATCTTAGGACACAATAAGAATCATATTTGGGACGGACGAGATAGGAGAAATGAGATTGAGATGTTTCGAGCATGCGAAGAAGATACAAATTTTGTTCTTTCGAAAAAATTGAAAAAGACGATTAGACAAGATAAAACTCATCTTCAGCTTACTAAGGATGAGACCGTAAATAAAAAAAATATGAAAGTTGATAACTAGGATAGATAGATAGATAGTAGGTAACATCGAGAATTACCATACTTTTACGCGAGAAAGGCAGGGGTAATCTTCTTTTCTCATCTTCTCTGTATTTAATAGCGATATTTAGTATTCAAACAATATTTTATTCTTCAATCTTTTTACTACTAACCGTTGCTACATTTGCTTTGTTTATTCTTGCCATTTAACTATCATTATTTTTCTTTCAACCGTGCTTTGATTACACTTTTTTTTTAGTTAAGGAGCTATCCGAAAACATTGTGACTCTGCGTCCTTCCTACATTCTCCATATCCCACTCGTAAAATTATACATTTTCTTTTTTTTTTCTTGCTTGATAAATCTTTTTTTTTAAAAAAAAAACCCTTTTATTTACTATTTTTTTTATTTTTTTCCAGATTAGTTAAGTCAATTTATTTATTTATTTCCATTTAATTATTATTTATGAATTTTAGAATTTATTATATTCTGATTACCAAATATCACACTCTACACACACTCTCTCTCTCTCTGCAGATCTTGTAGATCTGAGTATAGACCCAATACTTGTTCTTCATCTACGAACCCCACCGAATTTCTCCTCTAAAAGCTTCAATCTGATCCAATTTTTTCTGCATTTGATCTTGTGAGTATTGTTCTTGTTTAATTTCGGCTGTTTAATCAGCTTTTCTTCTGTGTGCCATTGATTTTCGTTCTAGTTCTGTTTGTTGTTCGATTTCTCCATATGGGTCTGTGTTTTATCTGTGATTTGCTAAACTTTAGGAATTTGATGGTTTAGGGCTAAATGGCTTGTTCAGTTGTGTTAGTTTGATCGATTTAGATTAGGTGTACAACTGGTTTTTGTCCTAGTTGTGTTATTTGCTCGATTTCTCTATCCGGGTCGTCTTGTATCTGTGATTTGCTTAGTGGGTTGGAGGCAAACTTCAGGAATTTGATGATTTAGGACTAAATAGCTCGTTCAGTTATGCTAGTTTGATCGATTTAGATTAGATGTACAACTGGTTTCTGTCCTAGTTGTGTTATTTGCTCGATTTCTCTATCTGGGTCGTTTTGTGTCTGATTTGCTTAATGGGTTGGCATCAAACTTGAGGATTTTGATGAGTCAGGATAACTGTGTCGTTCAGTTATGCTAGTTTGATCGATTTAGATTAGGTGTACAACTGGTTTTCGTCCTAGTTGTGTTATTTGCCAGATTTCTCTATCTGGGTCGTTTTGTGTCTGTGATTTGCTTAATGGGTTGGCGACAAACTTCAGGATTTTGATGGTTTAGGGATAAATGCGTCGTTTAGTTATGCTAGTTTGATCGAGTTAGATTAGGCGTACAACTGGTTTTTGTCTTAGTTGTGTTATTTGCTTGATTTATCTAGCTGGGTAGTCTTGTATCTGTGATTTGCTTAATGGTTTGGCGTCAAACTTCAGGAATTTGATGGTTTAGGGATAAATGTGTTGTTCAGCTATGCTAGTTTGATCGATTTAGATTAAGTGTACAGCTGGTTTTCGTCCTAGTTGTGTTATTATTTGCTCTATTTTTCTATCTGGGTCGTCTTGTATCTCTGATTTGCTCAATGGGTTGGCGTCAAGCTTCAGGAATTTTGACGTTTTAGGGATAAATGCATCATTCAGTTATGCTAGTTTGATCGATTTAGATATTTGCTCCATTTCTTTATCTGGGTCATCTTGTATCTGTGATTCCCTTAATGGATTGGCATCAAACTTCAGGAATTTGATGATTTAGGGATAAATGTGTCGTTCAGTTATGTTATTTTGATTGATGTCTCTTCTCTGTACAACTGATTTTCGTCCTAGTTGTTTTATTTGCTTGTTGGGTCGAAATCAAACTTTATTTCTTTTGTGGTAATTCTGTTCTTTGCTCGATTTTTCTACATGTGTACCACCGTATCTGTGCTTTGCTTGTTGGGCTGACATCAAATGTTATAAGTTTTGTCCTAGTTCTGTTTGTTGCACAATTTCTCTATCTAGATCATCTTGTGTCTGTGATTTGTGCATTGGGTTGACATCGAACTTTAGGAATTTGATGGTTTAGGGCTGAATGTCTTGGTTCCGCGCTATTTTGATCGGTTTCTCTTATCTGTACAACTGATTTTTTGTTTTAGTTGTGTTATTCATATGATTTCTCTATCTGGGTACCTTTGTATCTGTGCTTTGCTTGTTGGGTTGACATCAAAATTTAGTTTTTGTCGTAGTTCTATTCTTTGCTCGATTTCTCTATCTGTGTCATCTTGTATCCATGCTTTTCTTATTGGGTTGACACCAAACATTTGTATTTTCGTCCTAGTTCTGTTCTTTGCTCGATTTCACTATCTGGGTCCTCTTGTATCTGTGCTTTGCTTATTGGGCTTTAAATTTCGTCCTAGTTCTGCTCTTTGCTTGATTTCTCTACCTGGGTCATCTTGTACTTGTGTTTGCGTATTGGGTTGGCCTCAAACTTTAGGACTTTGTTGGTTTAGGGCTGAATTTCTTGTGCAGTTGTGATATTTTGATCAATTTGTGGATCTGAATTAGATGTTTGAATCAGAAGTGCAGTGTTTTTTTGCCAGCTTGTTTGGATGATTGTTACCTATTCTCTTGTATTGCGCTGTTAGTTTTTTGGATTGTTACTTAAATTTTATTGTATTGTATCGTTAAATTTACTGTTAGGTAACAAAGAAAAGTCTCATTTGTGTAACAAGTTATTTGGTGTGATTGCGTCGCTACTTTTTTTCAATTTTTTTGGCCTTACCTTTTTATAGTAGCTCTATTTCGCACACTACTTTTCTTGTAGGTTTGTCCTTCAAATTGTTAATGCATAACATTTTGAAACGATGAAAAATAATACAATCTATCCATATGTTGTATTCATTAAAACAATACGATACAATATAACACGATGCATTATGAAACAATAGGTAACAACCTTCCAAACAGAACGGGTTCATGTTCCCTTTCACTTGTATGTAGTAATTCATGGACCATTTTTATATTTGCTGGAAGGGTAATTTTTTAATTTCAGTGTTACATTATTGGAGTGAAGAATACATTTTTGTTGTGTTCTCCACTCCAATAATGTAAATAAGTATTTTATTTGGCTCGTAATGAAATTGAACCTGGTATTAGGGTGTCAGCTCCTTGGATTGCTGAAGAATCAAACGTGCATTGCTAAGAGTGTAATTATCTTGCATCCATTTTGTGCTTTATCTCCGGTCTTTCAGAGGTTTTGTGATTTTTGATCTCCTTGTAAAATAGATGCATTCACAGAGTTGATGTAGCATTCGTTGTTTCCTTAGAATATCGATTGTAGTAATTTAACTGGTTTAACAGAAGAAAAACTACGACTACTTTTCTTGATTCTTATGACTTTATTCCTTCTTTTGTAACTAAAAAATTGTTAGGTCGAAATTTATGAGAAGATACATTAATTTCAGGTAAGGCGACTAGAATAAAATGGAGAAGTCCTGCTCATTGCTGGTACATTTTGATAAGGGTACACCAGCTCTTGCCAATGAGATCAAAGAAGCACTTGAAGGAAATGATATCCCTGCCAAGATTGACGCTATGAAGAATGCCATCATGCTTTTATTGAATGGAGAAACCCTACCTCAACTCTTTATTACTATTATTAGATATGTCTTGCCTTCTGAGGATCACACAATTCAAAAACTGTTGCTTTTGTATTTGGAGATCATTGAGAAGACAGATTCTAAGGGGCGTGTGCTGCCCGAGATGATTCTAATCTGCCAGAACTTGAGGAATAATTTACAGCATCCCAATGAGTACCTTCGTGGAGCTACTTTGAGATTTCTATGCAGGCTGAATGAGGTTGATATAATTGAACCTCTAATTCCATCAATTATGAACAACTTGGAGCACCGACACCCATTTGTGAGGAGGAATGCAATTCTTGCTGTGATGTCCGTTTACAAGCTCCCACATGGTGAGCAGCTTCTGGTGGACGCACCAGAGAAGATTGAGAATGTGCTAACAACTGAGCAGGATCCATCGGCTAAGAGGAATGCGTTTCTGATGCTCTTCCAATGTGCTCAGGAGCGTGCCATCAATTACCTCTTGACTCATGTTGATAGAGTCTCCGATTGGGGCGAGTTACTTCAGATGGTTGTATTGGATTTGATTCGAAAAGTTTGCAGGACAAACAAAGCAGAGAAAGGGAGGTATATCAAAATTATTATATCATTGCTAACTGCCCCTTCTGCTGCTGTCACATATGAATGTGCTGGAACTCTTGTTTCTTTATCTTCTGCCCCAAGTGCTATAAGAGCTGCAGCCAACACCTACTGTCAACTTCTTCAATCTCAAAGTGATAACAATGTTAAACTTATTGTGCTTGATCGACTGAATGAATTGAAATCCTCGCATAAAGATGTCATGGTTGATATGATAATGGATGTCCTAAGAGCACTTTCCAGCCCAAACCTTGATATCCGTAGAAAAACACTCGACATTGTTCTTGAATTGATCACTCCCAGGAATATCAATGAGGTTGTTCTCACACTGAAGAAAGAAGTTGTGAAAACTCAAAGTGGTGAACTTGAGAAAAATGGTGAGTACCGCCAAATGCTCATTCAAGCCATTCATTCATGTGCCATAAAGTTTCCAGAAGTGGCAAGCACTGTGGTCCATCTATTGATGGACTTCTTGGGCGACAGCAATGTTGCTTCTGCAATTGATGTGGTCGTTTTTGTCCGGGAGATTATTGAAACAAATCCAAAATTAAGGGTTTCCATTGTGACAAGGCTACTAGACACTTTCTATCAAATTCGAGCAGCACGTGTTTGTTCCTGTGCCCTTTGGATCATTGGAGAGTATTGTCTATCTCTCTCCGAAGTTGAGAGTGGCATCACAACTATCAAGCAGTGCCTTGGAGACCTACCATTTTACTCAGTTTCCGAGGAAAGTGAAGCTACTGATTCTTCAAAAAAGATTCAGCAAGCAAATTCCATTACTACTGTGTCATCTAGAAGACCAGCTGTACTTGCTGATGGGACATATGCTACTCAAAGTGCTGCATCTGAAACTGCTTTCTCTCCTCCGATAGTTGTTCAAGGATCTTTAACCAGTGGAAATCTCAGATCCCTTCTTCTCACTGGTGATTTCTTCCTGGGAGCAGTTGTTGCTTGTACACTGACCAAGCTCATTCTGAGGCTGGAAGAAGTTCAACCATCAAAAGTTGAAGTGAACAAAGCAACAACAAATGCATTGCTGATCATGGTCTCAATGCTACAGCTAGGGCAGTCTAATGTTCTTCCTCACCCAATTGACAATGATTCTCATGACAGAATAGTTCTTTGCATAAGATTGCTCTGTAATACAGGTAACGAGGTTAGGAAGATCTGGTTGAGCTCTTGCCGCGAGAGTTTTGTTAATATGCTTTCTGATAAACAACTACGAGAGACGGAAGAGATCAAAGCAAAGGCACAAATTTCTCACTCCCAGCCTGATGACCTCATTGATTTCTACCATTTGAAGAGTAGGAGGGTAAGAAACTTCTATCTAAAACATGATGTATTTGGACTTTGGAGGATACAGGAGATTCTCTTTTCTAGTTCCTGCTTATACTTTACTTGCTATCTTAATGAAAATTTTAATTAGTAAACCTTTTGTTAACTGACCAGTATATCATATCTGATCTTGTATCCATATTTGTTAACTGACCAGTATATCATATCTGATCTTGTATCCATAATTCTTACTCTGTTTTCGTTCAGGCCTTATATGGGTTGTTCTCATCTTGTCTTATATTTCCACCTTACTGAATCACATACCCATCTGGGATCTTGTGTGGTCTTTCTCACCATCAAGGAAAAGAATAGTAGTTTATTTCTGGTGTTTCCCAGTAATTTCATAGTTTAGTTTTTGACCTTTCTCTCCATGGTGGTATTTCAATCAAATAATTGGAGTTATACATGTGTTTTGGTGAGTCTCTTTAAGCATGGGGAGTAAAAAAAAACAAACTTATGTTTTCTCTTAATAAAGAATGTATTAGGTATGATGTATCTTAATGTGATATTTTAATTTAGAGTAAATTGAAATATTTTCCCCTAATTTATATGGGTGGTGCAAAACTGGACTTCTAATACTGCTGACACTTTCTGGAGAAAAACTTAACTTGCCTTGCACCTGACCTATCTATAGAAAGTAATAAAATTTGAGCATTCACGTTGACTCTAATTTCCGAGTTTTTTGGTTTTAGTTTATGCTAATCAACTACATTTGGCATTTCTTTCTAAACCGTTCTGGAAAACAGTTTTCTAGAGTCGAGGTGTCTATTAGAAATAACTTCTCCACCCCACAAAGATAGGGGAGGTCTGTGTACGCCCTCCCTCCCCAGACCCCTAATGGTGGGACTATATGGTATGTTGTTGTAATTGACTACATTTCACTTTAAATACGAAACTGTAAGATCTCATTGACAATTGATACCTTACCGTTTTTTTCTTTCTAGCACCATTAAAATGGAGAAGTTTCATAATGAAACAGATTCTTTTTGTTGTTTTTTGAGTCTTAACATTCAATTTAAAATGAAACAGTTTTCTTTTCCTGCTAATTAAATAATAATTTCATTCTATGTAACAAATAAAAAAGGAAATAAATGTCATAAATATGGTTGTACAGACAAATAACTTTTATTACATATATTAAAGACTTAATTTTATATACATATTAGATGTTTTGGGGTGGTTTGGTGTCAATTGGGTTTTTGTTTCTCCAAAAATGGTGAATGAATGAAATGGACTTTGAGCCTCAAGGTTGATAATTAGGTCATGTGGATTGTGGAAAGCAGGGGCTTTTGCATCCACAGTGATGATGCTAAGACTTAAAGAGAAGGTCGTATGGTTGCAGATGTTCCTTAGGTCATTGTATTACATGCCAGCTAAAAAGGGTAGGACACAATTACTTTTACTTGCTATAAAAAAAGGTAGGATACATGATTTGCTCTAATCTCCACTATGTAACCCCTATCAGATTCTCCATTCGTCCTCCTACTGAAGAATATTTAACTTGTAACTCAATTACACCTTATTCCTCAATCCACAACAAATTATGGCCGGCTATATGAATTCTCTCTATCCTCTTCTCTCCGTTTAAGCTCATCTTAATTGAAAAGAACCTATGTTACTTTAATGCTCAAGTTATCTTCATCATTCTCCTTATCTAACTAATTTGTGCAGTAGTTTCTAAATCATGCAAGGGTTTGTCTGGGTAATTCATTTCTTCTCCCTCGGTACTCAGAATCAATGAAATAGTTGCTTCTCCATGTCCTAACTAAATATATATGTATGCTAGGGAATGAGCCAGCTGGAGTTGGAAGATGAAGTCCAAGATGATTTGAAACGTGCCACTGGAGAATTTGTCAAGGATGAGAATGATGCTAATAAGCTAAGCCGGGTACTGCAGCTAACCGGGTTTAGTGATCCTGTTTATGCTGAAGCATATGTGACAGTTCATCATTATGACATCGTCCTAGATGTCACCATCATAAACCGAACCAAAACGACACTTCAGAATTTATGTTTGGAGCTGGCAACAATGGGTGATCTTAAGCTTGTTGAACGTCCACAGAATTATACTTTAGCTCCTGAGTCAAGCAAGCAGATAAAAGCTAATATTAAGGTGTCTTCTACTGAGACTGGGGTGATTTTTGGTAACATTGTGTATGAGGCTTCAAATGTGCTTGAGCGGACTGTTGTTGTGCTCAATGATATCCATATTGACATCATGGATTACATCTCTCCTGCCGTTTGCAGTGAGGCTGCTTTTAGAACTATGTGGGCTGAATTCGAGTGGGAAAACAAGGTAGAATGGCATTCTTTATTATTTCATAATCATGTGATAGTTCTTTTTTTGCTGCTTCTAATTTTCTAAGCCTTTTGATGTCATAAAAGATCTGTTCCTTTGAGTTAGAGAAATTGAGGTAAAGTCGATTCTCTTTTGTTTTGATGAATTAAGTCTCATGATTTTAGGATTCCTTCAAAATTTGGGCTACGAGTGGGTTTACCAAAATTCTTTTAGAAAATTAGTGGTCCGAAGATAATATAATTCTCTAGCAAATATGTTTTTTTAATGTGTTCTTGAAATCTTGATCTTTTAATGGAGTTGTTTGATTAAATAAATACAACATTTGACACTACTAGACTCTTGTGTGGACTCTTATGTGTCCTACTGTCAAAACAACTGAGCAACAGACACATGGATTATAATGTTATGCACTGATGAATAACCCAGACTGAAGTAGTCTGATTAAAACCATGAGCACTGCAGGCTAATACTGTACATTGCAGGTTGCTGTCAACACTGTTATTCAAGATGAAAAGGAATTTCTTGACCATATTATCAAATCAACCAACATGAAGTGCCTGACTGCACCGTGAGTTCTCTGTTCACTTGCTAGATTATAGAAATTGATTTCGAATTCTTTTATTTCCATTTTCTGATTTCTGAATTGTTTTTAGTCCTATCAATACAATCTAGATTGTAGAGTCTGATTTTTCATGTCATATATGTTCTTCATAGACCACATTTGTTTAACTGTATGGCAATGCTGTAAATTGTTGTAAAAGCCTCAGCTTTTTTACTTCAATAGAAATTTTATAACTTCATCTGCAAGAATCATATTTGCACTTAGCAAGAAATGAGATCCTTTTTCCAAATTAGATCTGTACTAATACTCTTTTAATTGAGGGCTGCTACTAGGTAGTTTCTTTTTCTATCATCTTGAGATCAGTTTCTTTATCGTAACATTTTCTCGTTTACTCTTGTTGAACATACTTTAATTGCACAAACTTTAGAAGATTGTCAAAGTGATGTTTCAGGTTCACAATCATTTTAAGGTCAATTTTTGTTTTTTCAATCGCGGCATTTGTTAGGCAGTATTTAGTGGACATTTCTGCATTGCTCAAGTCATTTAAGTCCAGTTTCCTTGTGGTGCGTGGCTGCTAATTGTATTTTTTTTTCTTGTATTTGCTTTCATACATAATTCCAGATCTGCTCTGGAAGATGAATGTGGGTTCCTCGCTGCAAACCTGTATGCAAAGAGTGTGTTTGGAGAGGATGCTTTGGTGAATTTGAGCATTGAAAAGCAATCAGATGGTAAGCTGAGTGGCTATATTAGGATACGAAGCAAAACACAAGGAATTGCTCTTAGCTTGGGAGACAAGATAACACTCAAGCAGAAGGGAGGCAATTGATCTTGTCATGTTGATATTCTTCTCTCCTAGACAGCAACGGTATCCTACTCCATCCTTAAAGACATTTTACAACTTAATCGTCTTTGCCTTGTATGTTTCCGTTGACTTGTTAGTTTAGGTGGGCTTTTCTTTTCTGCAGTTTCTGGAAACCACACGGAAACAGACTCAAAATACCTATATAGTAGAAGTGTGTGTTAGATATCACTTCCTGGGTACATTTTAATGTAACACAGATCAGTTTCAGCCGAAGTAATTGGCTGACAATTGTTGAACAAGTTTGCTTGACTAGGAACACATCACATTATTGTTAATTATTCTTCATGGGATTGAAGCTCTTGTAATAACTGTCTGGAATATATTACTTCCTCCAGTCCAAAGTAACTGTTGTTTTAGGTTTTGGCACACCCATTAAGGAAATATTTAATAGCAATAATCAACAGGGCTATTTGACTTATTACTCTTTCTCTCCTCAAATTACCTTTATCCATGCTCAGACAATTTAGATCATTTATTTGAGCAAGGTTAGATGTGGAAAATGAATAATTAACGCCTTCTTGGTTTCCTAAGCCAATACACATATTTTGTACCAAATTTGTTTGGCTAAAACAACACTTATTTTGGACCGGAAGGAGTATTATGCGCTAAAGTAAGTGTCATCTAAGGTTCTTCAGTTCAGCCCTTGTCATTTTCTATCTCTGTGGCTTCTTTGAATACCTCTCATTAGTTCTTCCTGTTTGCAGGTTATTAGACATGAATCTGAGACTCCTTCACATCTCCCATTTGTAGCTTGGAGGAGTGCTGGGGTTATTGAGAAAACCTGTAGAAATTGTATTACTGCACTTACTTTTAGGTTCAGATACGTGAAATTCGGGCGTTTTACTCTTCTTTGAGGTCAATTTTTTCTTGTAGAAAAATGGGAAGAGAGTGCTGCTTTATATTTCTGTTGCAAGTTTAATGAATTTGGTCCAAGTCACTTTTTGCTTGTTACTTTCTGTAACTCCCAATTCTTGATTTGCATTGTTTGTAAACAAAGGTCATCTCAGTTTCCAGTGCCATATTATATATTGAAATTTTAGTTAATTTCTTCCTTTCACCTTTCCCCACTCGTGGGATTTCACTAGGTATGTTGTTGTTCTTCCTTTCACGTTCTTTTTCTTGATTCCATAAACACAAATACTATCATGTTCCAAATATCTGGTCTTAATAGTATTAGTATTTTCATGAGTATTGAAACATGGCTGAGTATGTCTATACAAGTCATAAACAGAAAGATGGAGAAATCAAATCACCAGAAAACACTGAACATCATATTGAGACCTTGTTGCATTACATCTAAAGAAGACACTTTCTACTTGAACATTTACTAGTACAAGTCATCGCGAACAGCCTGAAGAAGAACTCGTAGCATAATTCTCTCTGCTTTTTCTAGTTACAGCAAAATCCATATCAGATGGGGAAAACCAAACTTGCCAAATAGCATATGTATCATCACTCGAGTTGACGTTGGATAAAGTCCCAGACAACACAGCTTACACTGTTACTTAGCAGCACTTGTGATGTTCACCATTGGCAGAGATATCGCTTGAGTAGATGCAGCAAAGCAGACTTGACACTTTTGGAAGAATGCTATTGAATTTCTCTGCATTCTCAAATTGACAATATATCCAAAGGGGATGCAGCTTAAAGAATGTCTCAGCAGACAAATCAGTCTCAATATGAGATGTGATCCTATGGGTAGTAATAATGTGATGGACAGCATACCACTGCCTTGGGAAATTTAGGCATTTATATGAACGTTGATATAGATTCTAGCCGATTCATGTCCTTTCGTTAGATTGAAAAATGACTTTTGAAAATTGGATGACGATTGCACTGATGATATCTTTCTTAACCATGAGCTGCATCGAATCTGCAGATGGTAAAGATGTCAATGAATGATCACTGGGAGTGAAAGTCATCCTGTACTACTGCAAATTGTATTACTTCATAAAGAACAAAACATCCCTAAATTATTAATTAGATGTGGAAAAGCATTATAATGGTTTTACCAAACATGCTTAAGACTCTTGATTCATCCAAGTCAAATTTTCTACTCATGTAATCTATGCTGTTAACAGCCTTCTCAAGAACAAAACAGATTGTACAAGCACACACAGTAGGTAGAGATGAGTAGACTTGCCTCAGATACACTATTCCATGTTAGAGGTACTCCAATGTGTTAACGGCTGCAGTCAGTCTGTCATAAGCACTTCGAATTTTATGTCTTTCTTCAATTGTCATCGTAATATCCTTAGAAGACTGCAAACACAAGATTGATTACATGTAATGCACATCAAAATGAAGCCTAATACTGGAAACATCAAACCAGCAAAGTAGTTCCGCGACTCCTCTCTTTTCCCCCTTTCACTGAACAAACCAATATACTGTTTTGTTCAACAATCTTTATGGAAATAGTTCTTCGCGTCATTGAACAAATACATAAAGTAAATGATCCTTCCTTCATATTAGACCTGAAAGTGAAACTTCTTACTCTAGAAAGCTTGAAGCAGCAATAAAGGTCTTCCTTTCTAAAACTTTCACTCATTTATCAATTTAAATGGTTCAGAAGGGTCAAGCTAGCAGCAGTTGAAGCTCTTGAAATTATTACATATCCTAACCAATATTTACAATTCCATGACTCTTGACAAATTAGAACATAGGAGTAATAACCTTAATGTATACATTACAAATAAGTCGTATTATACGCTAGGTTACTTGAGAAAGTGGAAAGCTCTCAGCTCATATACGTTAGAAATAAGCTGTATTATATGCAAAGGTTACTTGAGAAAGTGGAAGCTTGAGCTCAGAGTTTGTTGTCATACCTCTAGTGTACGCATGCTTTCTAATATATTTCTAATCTCTGTCTTGCATGATTGAAGAAGTTTCTGCATTTTAATATCTCCGAGCAAAAGTAAGAGAACAGAGACTACAGAAAGAATTGTGCTTAAATGATCCTGCTCCAAGGCACCTTTCTGATGAGGCAAAAGTGACAAAACATTTCCCCTGATAAATGAATTCATCACTTCCAATATCTGATTTAACAGCATGTTGCTCCTATCAAATAGGAAAAAACACGGAAGGAGGTAATATTGCCTTGTCGGTTGAATCAAAGATTTAGTAGACTCATCATCTTCCTCTGGAATGTTCTACATCAAAGTTAAAACACAATTAGAAAGCCATGAGTTGAAGGTATTACAAGCGATTGACATTAAGAACAAAATTCCACCAACCACACAAATCAAAGCTCTGAGAGGATGGACTTCCCTTTCTGTGCTTTATTACGCTATTCAGGGTGGGCGTGGGGGGTGTGGACCTCTATACATTCAAGTTAGAAGTTGGCATTCTTCTAAATACAATTTTTGTGGAAGAGATAATATCTTAACACCATGGAAGATCAAGCGACAAGTAATCAACAAAACATTGAATGAATCTATAACAAAAGAGTATCTAAGATTACAGGAAATTAACCAGTAATAAATGTAAGAGTATCTAAGAGTAACAAAACTTTGAAGAAGACTTGATAAATACTTACATTTACAACATCTAAGAAGTACTCCGGAAGGACCTCACTTAGTCTATTGATAGTTTGTTCAGAAAGTCTAGTAGGCTTTGAATCTAGTGTGACGAGCAATCTTATAAAACCATATATGTTGTCTATTGGTCGTTTGTGAGACTGCAGAACAAATAAAACCAAGAGTTAAGTGGCTGGAGAAATATCACAATCATCTATCTGAAAACAAAAACACCATATCAACACAGCATCTATTGTTTAACTCACTATCTCATCGAGAACAATTTTCTCCAGCATCTGCAAAACGAGCACATTATCCCCAATCTGTGTCAACCAAGAACAAACAGCCCTAACAACTGATTTGAAGGTTCCATGATTTGACTTCCTTTCGTGCTTCTCAGTAGGATCGATTTTCTCTGCAGAAAAGCATCCCGGCTCCAGATTTAATATTTTTAAATTATAGTTCACAGCAAAGGAACAAATAACAAGGGTCTGAAACAGAAGTACTTTTACAGCAAAAAAGGAAAAATAAAAAAGAAATGCAGAATATTTAAGGACAAGTTCCTTGCAAAGGACTCCTATTTCTAAGTCAGACTCAAATCTCAATACCTTCCAAATTTTTAGTGGTTATCTTTCTGTCAGTTTCTTTTCTTATTGATTGTTTAATGGCTAATCAATAAACTAGGGAATAATTATGTCTTCTAGTCAAATATATCTGAGGCAACACATGGACCATAACATTCAGGTCAGCTTGTGCACACCTTGACTATTCCACTGGGTACTTGCTACCTCGCACCAACACAAGTACATGTAACTCTGTCCACCAACACTTAGGCAGATGAGAGAAATCACCTTTGGGATTTAAATCCTGGTCTCCAAGATTTAAATGCCACTTTATTGGTTACTAGGTTACATCCTTGGGTTCTATAGTTTTCCAGTTCTTAAAAGTACAGAGGAAACACCAAAAAGCTTGATTCAGAAGGTACCAGGATAAACTTGAAAGCGTGAAAGCAAAGTGATGAAGAAGCTAATGTAATCTGCAATCTGGATATGGCCAGCCTTGTAGGCTGAGTGTAGAACTTCCATGATTCGGAAAAGGATAAATGGTTCCAAATCGTGACCTACATTAAAACAGCCATAGATAAAATAATATCATGAGGATGACTGCTCATATTCATACAAGAGAGAAGCACCAAAAATATATGTTTATGCTGCTTCTATTATATTTGGACTGAACCATCTTTTGTAACAACACATGTAGATGCTAACCAAAGATAATTTCCCTTTATTTAAGCTTATCATTTTCTCCTGATACAAGAGAAGAGCATTTATTTAAAATAGTTTTGAACCAAGTCAAACCATAAGGTCATTCACTGGAACCATCATGGCCTGAAAGAACATGCGCCAAACTTCCTTCAAAATCCTGTCAAATTTTACAGTAAACAGATATGCATACCGACGAAACTTTTAAGAAACACTGACGCATTGGTGACACTCATGAACATAGATATAAGATTAAGAGATTAAGAGAATATCACTGAAAACCTGAAAAGAGAACAATCCTATGGTTCAATGCAGTCAACTTGTACATAAAAAGCTGCAAATGAATGGGCATATTCTGGAGGAAGAATATGATATTCACGATGATATTCTCAACACTTGTGATGAGAACATGGATTGGAGACAGCAATTTATTGGGAATATTTTGACATGCGACGAATTAGTTCAACTGAAAAGGAAATGCTTGAGCATCAACTCTAGGATAAGAGGTGGAAAAAATGGTAAAGAATTATTCAAGATAAAGGTACCGTGACCTGATGGTTTCAATCTACCTTTCTCTTAGCATTGTAGGAAAGTGATGAAAATTGACAAAAACCTTATTGATGCTAGAGATGGTTTGATTCAAGTTGTTGTCAGTGACATTGTTGAAACCAGATCAATAGGTCCACCTTACCCCCATGGAGTTGGAGGAAATAGGAGTATCCTACAAATGGGGGTGTCAAGTAACTCTATAACACTTGTTGAAGATATCATTAGATAAATAGAGGTATGCTCTCTAACAACTTAAACTTTTGGATGAGATAGTCACACACTTCAATATTACTTCAAAGCAAGTAGAGGTCTTGGGTTCGACTCATATCACACCCATAATTAAAAAGACTTTACATGTGCTTGGCTGATGAACAAAGAAGGCAAGCTTGTAATCGAGGGGGCATGTCGAAGATATAATTAAATAAATAAAAGTGTATTCTTCCAACAAACTTTTATATAAGATGGTCATGGCAAGGATTTATACTTACATATGCAGCATGAGGCTAAAGATTGGAGTAGCACCTTGTCCAACAAAGGTAAGTAATACAAGCAGCATACAGAGAGCTCCTGAACATCTCTAGGAAGCCTCATGAATGGACCATAGCTCACAGTTCCTACAGTGCAAGAAAAAGGGATAGCATGTAAGCATTAACAATGTGAGATTCAGAATTATGAAAGAAATAAAAGTTGGAATTAAATGACAATGAATCTTAAGTACCATTGGGGTAGGCGCAGTAAAAAGCTCTTATAAAGTACTGCATATTGTCATATTCTTTTGCCGGTGTCAAGTTCAAATTAGCAGTTTGTCCAATACGAAGCTGAAGACGTAACACAGCCTACAAGAGGCAATTATTGTGGAGGTAAAAGATGATAGTTCAGCTCAATATGAAAACAGGAGAGCAAATATGCATATAGCATAAATTTCATCTCAAGTAAGACCAGTATGGTGGTAGCTAAGTAGGCACCTTTGCATGTAATGGATGTTTATCACCTAAGAGGACTAACAGCTTTGGAAGCTCCCCTATCCATGTACTATGATTAAATACGTCAGGATCTTCGGGATCCAGATAAAGGCAATTTTGCTCCTACAATCACCCAAAGTTTGATATTAGATTTAACGAAGAAAGCATATTCTTATTGTCTAACAACAAGAGATAATCCAGTTACTCGTCAAGATGGCTGCTAATACATGTCTTTTTCTTCAATTAAACAAATAACAGCAACCAGACAAAAGGAGTTTTCCCTTTGGTTAAGACAAGGAGTTAATGTAAACATTCCAAAGACATGCTAGGAATATAAAAAATGTGCATTCTTTTGATAGATAATCTTACAGGAAGTAGCATTCCCTCAATAGCAGAAAGGCAAGCCAATTTCATTGAGGACTCTGGACTGCAATTCTCAAAAACTGTCGTAAAAGCCTACAATCAAGGGAAAGTTTTAACTATTAACACCGGCAGCACACAGCACATGAAAAACAAATCAGAAAGGGATCATGATCCTAGGGTCTAAATATAGTTGAAAATTTGAGGGCATGCTAAAGATTAAGGAATAAGGGCATATTCAACATCAAACTTTTTTTTTCCAATCTCTTTAATATGTGATACTAAAACTGAAAATTATAGGTTTGTCGAACTGTTTTACAAGACTGAACCATAGATCAAGAAAACAAAATCATGAAGTTACTAGAGATGCTTCACTTAAAAGTATAGGCTTTTCAGTTTGTTGTGCAAACCTGAAGGATACGAGACTTCCAAGCAACGGATACTTGCATAATGAGTTTTGGGATAAAAGCAACCAGTGAAATTAAATGCTTCTCATGGTGTACTTTACCAGCCTCTCTGCCATTGCTAATCTGCAGGACATAGGTATTCTATTACAGCATACCATCAAGACTAAGACACACATACTCATCTATATAGACAACTTAAATACAATTACAGAAATAAAACTGGAAAAGATTTTCAAAGATCTGACATTTTTGGGGAAAAACACGCAACTCCGAACAATCTAAGCTTTGAGCCGAATAAATAAGAAGCAATGATGCTTAAAATTTAGATTTTTATCTCAAGCTCTGCCACTGTGCATTAATTTTATCTCAAGCTCTGCCTGTTGTGCAGAGACCAAGCCAACATTGAGAAAACAATGAAATTAAATGAATACTATTTGGGACATTTTTCTCTTCAATTAGCTCCATATAACATGCTCTTAATAGAAATTGTGTCTAAGCTTGTTGAGTTTTTTCCTGAAAGATCTCTAAAATTACACTTGTTAACCTTGACGGAAGATTTCTATGGTTCCTGCATACAGAAAAAGGGCTTACTTCTAAGACTGGCTCTGACCATGTAACAACTCCTATTAGTCTTTAGGAGCCAAAGTGCTAAACCACCCAGATCCTGATTGAGCATTGAAAGAGCCACCACGCTCAATAAGATAAAAGGCTTCGCTGCTCCAATGATTTTTCTTACGGTAAAGCCGCAAAAGGCACAAGTATCCCCTCAGACTTGTCTCATATTTGCAATCACACACTTACACTGTGCAGAGATCCTACACCCCCCACCCCACCCCTTTTTGAAATGGATTAAATACCATCTTAAAAAAGGATGACTGAAAATTCTTAAACGTTTAAAGGTTCACAGCTTTTTGTTATCGTTTAATCAATCAATTGAATAAGCCTCAACTCCCCAAGTAACTTTTTAAAGCAAATTATAAATCCTTCACAACTAGAGTTTTGTTAAAAACCCCACATTTGACCTACCTGAACCTAATTTAACTGCAACAGCAACAACAATCTTAATCCCCCACTAGTTGGTCACTTTCTTATGGACTCTTTGCTTCCAATGTTCTTTTAATGCTAAATTCACATTGATCCCTGAAGATTGTAGGCTTCTTGCTATGTGTTCTGTCAGTCTTGATTCTCTTATGCCCTGCTCATCTTCCCTGTCTCTGGATTCTATGAGCTGTCCAAACTATAATGAATCCCTGAACACCATTATCGTTCAGAATATATCATACATTAACCCCACACTACACCATTGTCCTTTAGCTCTCTAATTTAACTCCCAAGTTTCTTTTCTCTAAACTAAGTAAATGAAGGGCTTACTTCTCATTCATAGGCATAAAAATAACAATCTATCACAAACCTTTTCTAGAGAACTCTCAATGAACTCCAGAAACTTTTCCAGCAATGCAGAGGATAATTTGGACCCATAACTTGAATGCAAAAATATTTCTGTAATTACAATATTCAGCATGAAATATCGGTCACCATCCTGCAATATTTGATCCAAAAAAAGAAGATAGAACAATCAGAGAAAATTACTTTCAATGAGAAAGGACAAAAAGGAAAAGAAAAAAAGAAGTTATTGCATCCATGACCCAATGAAGTATGAGTATAATAAATTTGTAAGGACTTCAACAAGGTAACTCATGGTCTACTATTACTCTTGCAAAGATGACTTGTTTGGAATGGTTACCAAGATTGAAGACAATAGTTTTGAGATGCAAGATAGGAAGGGCTAGCATTCTTGTTCCAAACCTTCAGTTGCTGATAAAAGTTTTGTTTCTTTGAAGACTAAAACTAGTTTAAGAATTTTGAACAATGCCTCAAACTTTAAATGCATGTGGCATGAAATTAACATGCTAATTTCTAAGTGTAGTAACTGTTCGAACATAGATAAGACCTATTTTAAAAGACGTAAATATTAAAATATATTGTTTTGTTATTGCCCGTCAGTTAGTTTGCTATTTTTAGTTTTATTGGTAGAATTGTCATCGCTTTTCATTTTAATCGCTATTATGTATCTTTATTTCTCTTCTTTTGAGATTGATATATTTGAGCCAAGGGACTCTGGAAAACAACTTCTCTATCTCTATGAGGTAGTGGTAACACTCTACCCTCCCCAGACCCCACTTGTGGGATTTCATTGGGTATGTTGTTGTTGTTGTAGATATTAAAATATAGGTGGGCCCACAAGAAAATCATTACTTTCCACTTTTTCTCATCTTTCTCTTGAAAACTAACAATGGAAGAAAAAGAGTACAAATCCCTACCTGTGTCTTCCCTTCCCTGGTTTACAAGAAAACGGGAAGAGGGGGAGTTGGGGAAGAAAAGAAGATGAGCTAAGGAGACAAGAAAAACAAACACTAAAAATAAATAGAGAGAGACATGGATGAAAAATAATATCAATAAGGAAACTGTACCTTCTCTGATAAGCAATGATTCGGACTTAAAGGAAACTCATCCCATAACTTTTTTAAAGTCACTGCTGATATACTTTTGTCACATATAATTGGGTTGTTTTTCTGGTAAGCATGTGGCAGATTTTGAAAGTCGTGTTGATTTTTGCCAGACGCATGAACAAAGAACCTGACCACAAGATCAATGCTTTGAAGTAGAAACAACATACAATCGAAGGATTGCGCATCTACATTGGCCATGGAATGGATTAATGGACTAAAGTCCTGGAAGCAGCTAACTAGAACGGGTAAGAGATCCGTCAATTTGTTGACAACACCAGAAAGATCTGCAAAACAAATGACATCTGGATTCAGTTTCAACAACTCTCGAAAGGAAAAAAAAACCATTAGAAAATCCCAATGCATGCAGCTAGGAGCTATATCCCATTATATAAAAATAGATCATCACCGGACTGTAAATGATGCTTAAACAATTCATATCAAGCAAAACTAATATGACAACTTCCGACAAGATTTTTCTCCTATTTACAAACTTTGTAATGGATGCCAGATCTAAAGAGTCATGGAAGACCTCAACTAACAAATGTCACCCAACAATTTGTGAGCACCATAGAATTTGTTGGGTAATGAGCATGTCAAAACAACTGGAAACTGTTTCATTAGTTAATGTTAGCACAAAGATAGGGCAATGGGAACTTAGGTACCATAACATCCCCAGGTTCATGTGTTTTCCTAGGCTCGCTCCCTCCCTTTTTACTCCACCCCACTTGCCTATCCTCATTCCCTTCAAAGGATACACCCAAGAAATTCTGAAAACATAAGTACCACTTCCATACCCGTTCAAATAATTGTCTTTTCCCTTCAACAATTGCTGAAGGAAAGCATTCTCTTTCGCTTCCGCAACTTTGTGTGTATCAGCATGTTCAGCAAACCAGAGTCTACAATAGGCTTTTGCTATTTCAAACCTCTATCAACAACCCCAGGCTTCAACAGCAACTTTTCTGGCGCCGGCGAGACAAACAGAGTTCTTCAGAGAACTTGGACAAAACCTAAAACATTGTTAAAGATGTCGCTTTCAACCTTTCCATGGTGTGTTATTTTTTGTTTAGAGCATAGGGAGTGTGAGCTTTTCTAATAAGCGACACGTTCCCAAAAACCAACTAGCGCGTAGTTCAAAACTCAGTGGATAATGAGTCGGCTCTACTCCTCCACTTAAATACCATGTTTTGGACAGGGTTCAAACTTGCGAAGTGAGCTTTACCCACACATCATGCTCAACATTCTTAACACTAGACAAATTCCCTAGAGACTATGTAGTGGAGTTAATAATTGGAGAATGCTTTGCTTATTTTGGCCAATGGAAGAACAATGACCCACAATTGATACCATGTTTATTAGATGTATAACACAATCAAGGAGATCATCTAAGCTTTTTGAACCAGATATCATGTGATTGTGCTTCTAGAGGATAAAAAATGTTACCAATGCCCTAATGGTTGTTAAAAGTACTCAAAGGTTTCATCAAAGTATCAGTTGCAGTTAAGTATACTAGGGGTATATTTATATCCATTACAAGTATTTATCATTAGCAACCCTGGTCTTTGAAATGAAAGGAGATCTGGAAATTCAATTAAAAAGTCTTACCAGTAGATTTATCGGAGAGATCAAGGTCAAAAGCATGCAAGCTAGCCCGAGTTGCATCCTGTACAAATGGAAGAGTAAGCATTGAATGGAAAGAAGCTTACAGAGAAGTATTTGCAATCACAGTGCAGCACATCAACCACTAGCCAGCAGAAGAAGTGGTTCACTTTTGCAATAACATGCGGAAAGTAGAAACTTACTCCATAGACAGGGGGATTTTCTGAATTTGCAAGGACAAATAAAGAGAATAGGCTAGTCATCAATCTTGTATTGTGTAACATCATGGCAATTTAGAACATGCTTTCCAAAATTTTACAGTATTCTGTTCAATATATTTGGGTTATTGCATAGCTACATTCCATTTTATTCTACATCAAGTACAAACCACCCACCCACCCCTGCAAAAAATTGTGGAGGCTAAAACTAGAAGTTATCTCGCAGCATCTTATATTGGTTAAGCTTTTTGATGAGATTATGGTGGTTAGGAGCTCTACTGGATACAAAGTGTCCGCATATCAGTGTACAAGGAAGCAGACTTGGTGCTCACTAGTCACTACAGAGCCTTACCTATAAAACTGAAAACAAAGACGGTAAGTTCTCCCCTCTTCTCTGTTTCCAAGAAGCATCCTAAACATTATTATTCAAAGTTCTTCAAGTTACTGACATGAATGATTTGCTAAAACTTCCATAGCTCTTACTCATGCCTCCTAAAAAAATAACGAGACATGCTTTTGGCGGATCATAGAAGATAAAACTTCACAGAAACTGAATAGGAGATACAACATTTTCCCTCCGTTTCAAAAAGAATAACCTACTTTCCTTTTAAGTCCGTTTCAAAAAGAATGACCCTTTTCCTTTTCTGGCAACACTTTAATGTCAACTTTCCACATGACATGTTTAAGGACACAAGATCAAAGGACATTTTGGTACATTTGACATAATTTTAATTTAGGACCGCAAGATTAAAAGTCTTCTTTATTTTCTTAAACTCCGTGCCAAGTCAAACTAGGTCATTCTTTTTTAAACGGAGGGAGTAATAAGTATGCATAATAGCGCCCATCAGAGCCAGACACATCAACTCATCTGATTTATTGCAAAACGCACACTTTCTTGACTACCAAAACAAACTATTTCCTCTGATCAGCATACAAAGATAATTTACTGCGACTGACATAGAACCATAAACCTTCAAAAAAGAATGCACTAAGCTGATGGCACAATTAACAAGATAGTACATTGTAACTTAAGGAGTCGCCTTCTCCTTGATTACTACACGGCAACAGTGCCAAGCAGCGAACCAACCCAGCAAGTGCATTCTTTAGCCTGCCCTTGTCTTGCAAGTAAAATTTGTTCTTCTGCAGAATGTCCTCGTAATTCTGGAGAATCTGTAAAAAAAAATAAGAAGTTTATTGAGAAAAATAACTCCATCATGGCATTTAAGACAATAGACCCTAACAGAATAAATGGAAATAAAATACATAAAGATCTTACATCAGACAAAATGGTGCATGAAGAAGTTTTGAAAGACATAGCAAAAGAAGAGTCATGAAACACCACTACATAGCGAGAGCAGATTCATCATTTTAAAGACAATGGAATGAGAAAAACAGAAGCAAGAGTGCAAGACTCTTCTTCTCTAATAATTGACCTAAATATGATCATATTTAACCACATTATCAAAGTTTACATCCCACATCTGGATCAGTCAAAGAATATATAGTTAAAGGTTTTATTTTTTTGGTTAAATAAAGATATAGATAGAGAATTACCATCAACAACTGAAAAGGGCCAAAATAAAAATCAAGTTGGAATTTGGAGCAATATCAATGCCTCCCACAAAGAAAAACCTATGTATCTACCTTTTCAGCATACAGCAAAAAGGAAGATGGAGAATACTGGATCAAGAGGTCAAAAAATTTGAAAGCCATCAACCGCACTTCAATAGCCATGTGTGTCATTGCATTAAATATATATGTCATCATCAAGGAATTAATTGGCCCCTTATTATCCTGCAATACAAAAACATTGTTGCAGCCCCGTCTATTTATAGTGAAACATAATACAAAGTCCTGTAGAATACAACAAACAACATCTATAATCACAGCGAAAAAAAGAAAGAAAATACAGCTATCTGCACTAGAATACTAAGAGAATATAAGCAGATACAGCAAAATCACAAGCAGAAACAGGAGATTCCTGAGAAGGTTTAACTAAATCTGAAAACCTCAAGATTAATAGTAAAAACTGAAGGCAATAGAAGCAAACTCTAGCTTTTCTTAAAATTTCATCTGTGGTAATCAAATTAACAGCAGAGGAAACACGTATTTTGTATTTTTTCACTGATAGGATGAATGCTTCATTCATTACCATCATCATCATCCCCAATGGGGAGGGAGCAACGAGCACGAAGGACTATAGACCTATTAGTCTAGGGGGAAGCATCTATAAGATCATCTCCAAGGTGCTTCCTAAGAAGGTGTTGGACAAGACCATCTCTACTTCGCAAAATGTTTTTGTGGAGGGTAGATAGATTCTAGATGCAACGTTAGTGGCAAACAAAGTATTCAAGGATAAAGAATGCTAGTGTGTTGTGCAAACTTGATCTTGAAAATGACTATGATCATGTGAACTGGAAATTCCTAGATTCCATTAGGCTTCAAATGGGATTTGGGGAGATTAGAGGAATTTCATTTATTTTTGCATCTCTTCGGTGAGATTTTCTATGTTGGTGAATGATAACTCGTGTGAGTTTTTTGGGAGTTCAACACTAAGCGAGGTGACGTGCTCAACACGTTTTGAGCCTCGCTTTAGGATTTAATCGCACCATTAGCAACATTGTTTGGAGGTCGCAAACTAGGGTAGAAAGTAAATTAGTTGTTAAGCATTCTCTCGCTTCTTGCGGAATAGGCATGGTGGTTGTACTTAGACCTTCTTTCTTACTAGTGTTATTAGCACTATTCGCGTAGTTTCTTATTCTTTGGTTATCACTTGCATTTTTGTGCTTCGATTATCATATTATTTTGTTGTCACAACTGTTCTTTCCTTTCTATGTTGTGTACTGATCTCCGTTTCATATAATTTCATTGTTGTTACATCTCTTGTTGCGCATTCCTTTTTTCAAACTGCTTGGATATGCTTTATTTCAAGTTGAGGTCTATCAAAAACAATCTCTATCTCTAAGAAGGTAGGGGTAAGGTCTCAATACACTCTATCCTCCACAGACCCCCACTTGTGGGATTACACTGGATACGTTGTTGTTGAAGTACAACAAGAAATACTAGTGCATGGAAACTAGTACGTGTGATGAATAAATTCTCTAGGAAGTGTTGAAGAAAGAGGCTTACATGTGTAAGTAGTATGCATACCAAATGCACTTTTACTCTTAGAAACCATGCCAAGTGCTAAAGAGAGGACCGGAAGAAAAAGGTTTACAAACCTACCTCTTTACAGCCAGGAAAAATAACTGTTTTGAGAAGTTGATAGAGTGCTTCGCGGACCAACTTATCATCATCACTGATACGTTCCCGCAGTTTCTCAATAACAGCAAGCTTATGCAGTTTCAATTCAGCTGGGAATTTAAGAAGAACATCTCTAATGCCAATTAACGCATCTGCAATTTAACAGAGATTGAACATGGGTAACGACCACATTATACCATTGACTACAAAGACAAGGAATAAGTCATAAAAGCAATAATAAAGAATGCAAAATGTTTTGCAATCTCAAAATACTTGCCCTACTCAATATAGGATGTTGGCAAGACACCTAATCTTTTTTTAACCAAAGGAACAAAACGACTTCAGAAAAAAACACAAAGTGAACTTTAAATCAGTGAAAGGCTAGCTCTAAAAAGGTGACATAAGTTCATCTTTTATAATCATAATACTGCCACTTGAAAGTTTTTTTTCCAAATAGAAATCAAAAGGAAAATAGAAAATCGAGAAGAGAAAAAGCAAAAAGAAGAACAGAAGGAGAATGCAAGTGCCAAAAGGTACACATAACATGTAAGCAGCAAACAGATACAACATTGCATGATGCAGAGTTTTTCAAAATTTCTGGATCAATTTCCTCATATCTTTTATCACTTCGCCTCGGGAGCCACCTGGAAGGAGAATTGATCAAATGCAGCAACTTTGCTTGATTAGATCATATACCATGTAAATTTCAATTGATTGATTTGTTCTTCTTTCTCTCTTTTTTTTTTTTTGATACACAAAGTGAAAAATCAGAAAGGTGAAGTGTAACAGTTCTGTTTTTTTCACTTTTTTGCTCTTTACTATGTAACAAACTGCATGAAATTCAGATCGCTTTCCCCAACAAGAAATCATCTTAACAAGTTTGTACCTTTACGAACTTTGGCATTGTGATGACTTGTTTGCTGAAGAAGCTCTTTCAAGGTTAAACCTTTCTTGCTCACAGCTAAACCAGCCTTCTCTGAGGCTATACTTTGCTCAGGTAGAATAATTGCTGCAATTAAGTCATCAATAAAGTATTTTAATCGGTCAATTCTCCTGTGCCGCAGATAAGGGAGTTATACTTTTGGGGAAGAAATTAAAAGAGAAGGATAGAGTGTTATGCTTCTGAAGATCTTTTTAATTTTATTTTTTATTTGAAAAAAAATTGCAATACTTGTGTTGCTTCTGTAAAAATTTGTAGTTTATCCGATAAAAGTAATATTTGTTTCTGGTTTGTATTAGTAGCTGCTGCACTGTATTTAACAAATGGACCAACCATAAAGGCGTTGGGCATGAAACAACAGCCAATAGTAGCAGAGGAAGCTAAAGAAGGGGCGGACCTCTCAACTGTCTACAGTTCCATTGTGTGTGCTCAGGATAGAAAGTATTGTATAAATGTATCGTCATGCTATTAAGTATTTTTATTTAAGTTCTTTTCTTTCTAAGATGTGGTATAGAATACAATGGTATGTCCCAAAATATGTCTCATTCTTCTACCCTTTCCCGGAAATCAGATAACTATTCAAAGCTACCACCTTGACACCAAAGAAGAGTTCGACCCAATACTTTCTTTTTGTCCTGGTCGATACTGATACAACATAAAGAAGTATATCGATAAAGGTTCTACCTTTTATTGTGCATTCGGGAAGATCATTAATCAGGAAAAGAGATAACTTTGACCAAAAAATTTACATTACTAATGAAACCTAAACTAGTTAAAACCACTAACTTTAATACCAAAAAAACAAATGGATGAGACTATCCTAACAGACAATTGCAGAAAAAGGGGTTATCTAATTTACCACTCTTTTTAACCTATTGCAACAATATAAACTATATATACACAATACATAGGTAAAATACAGCTAAACAATGAATTAAGCAAAACACAAAATAAACAATTTCAGCAAAAAAAAAAAAAAATTACCTTTGGATTTGATTTCAGTATTGGTGGCATTCTGAGCTGGAGGCAATTTTCTTCCAATCTTCCTTCTTATTTTCTGCAAAAAAAAAAAAATCCCAGTTTAAAGAATCGATTATGGAAACAATTTCAATATTCTATTGAAAAAAAAAATTACTTTAAAATCAACACCACGCTTTTGCTGCTTCTTGGATTGAGGTTTATTCTTAACCATTGTTAATGGCGGATTTTTTTTTTTAGGAATTTGAATTAGGGTTTATCAGGGTTTTAGCAGGAGTAAAGAGACATGGAAGGAAGAAGAAGAAGAAAGCTCAATAATTACATTGGTGCCATTTTATATATTTTTTAAAATATTGAAAATTTGACTCAAAAATTTTATTTTTTTTTGTTTCTCACTCGGTGTTCTGTACCCAAATTGGAGTCTGACTAAATCCGAATTTACGCCGAAAAGTCCCACATTGGGGTAAAACGCTCCCTAACAAAGGCGACTCCGTAATTTTTTAAAATATTAAAAATTTTGACTCAATTCTTTTTTGTTTGTTTTCTGGCTCAGTGTCCGGTATCCATATTGGAGCTCAACTAAATCAGATTCGCGCGAAAAAGTCTCACATTGGGGGTAAAGCGCTCCCTAACAAAGGCGACTCCGTAATTTTTAAAATATTGAAAATTTTGACTCAATTTTTTTTTCTCACCCAGTGTCCGGTTCTCATATCCGACTAAATTCGAATTCGCGCCGGAAAGTCCCATATGGGGTAAAGCGCTCCTTAACAAAGGTGACTTTATACTCAAAGAGACTCGAACCCAAGACAGACCTCAGGTTAAGGACTCAAAATTATATAGTACTATTTTGAATTTTGTTTTATTTCATATAAATTTTGATAAAATATAGTACCTGTTAAATATTGATTTAGCATATCTATTAAGAAATTAATGATTGATATAGTGAGTTTATTATTTTATTTTATTAATTAATAAAATTTTAAATATATTTATTTATTATATTTTTTAAATAAATTAACTCAATGTTAAATTTTTCGTCCTTGAAAATGACAAATAAAAGTAGAAATTAAATTAGAAAATATTTGACGAATAAATTTAAATGGAGAAAGTATAAGGGAGAGATCAATTAATTATAATTAAGTATTTAAAAATAATGTGATAAATACATTATATCTTAGTTAATAATAGAGAAATTGATAGTAAAAATTAGTGGGAGTAGTAAGAATAAAAAATCATTAAGAATTGCATAATTAATATAACAAAAAAAATTAAAATATTTTCTTTAGTTTTATATAAAAAATAAAATTTATAATATTATTGGAAATAAATTTATTTAAAAAGTTGAAAATAGTAAATTATTAATTACTTTAAATAAATAGAGAATAAAGCTAATTACTTCAATATGATAAAAGAGAGAGTGTATACACGTCATCACAAACTAGTTGAGGTGTGTTTCGCTAATTATCAAGTGATAGTTTACACGGGAAATTTTCATTCTTGATAGTTCAGATAAGAAATTCAAAATATAAAATAATTTAGGTGTTATCAAATTTTTATCCATAAATCACATTTGTTAAATACGATTTATATGTAAAAAGTATACTTCATTAAAAGATTTAAAAAAATAAAGACTTAAGAGTCAAAAACGCACTTAAACTATCACACTTGATTATGATTAATGAAACACACCGAAACATTGACTGGATCAAATATTTATTTGGAAATGCTTTTAGGTGCATTTGTCGATAAAATCTCTATCCACCTAGTATTTATAATGATTTTATTATCGAAAAAATAATTTTTTTTAATATATGTTAAATTAATTTATTTAAAATCCTAAACTCTCCCCTTTTAAGTTAAAGATATGGATTCCACGACAAAGACGAAACCACGGCTGAAAAGATGGAGAAAAAGATGATGGATGTTATGATTGAAATACATTAATTGATACGGTGATAGTTTTAACCTTTAATCATAATTTTTAACCGAATATTAATTATTTCAATTTGTCATGCTAGAATTATTTTTCCACGAGGTGTGCCATGTGACAGAATTTTAAAATAAAAGAAAGAGCGTGCACACATCATCGCAAATTAGTCGAGGCGTGTTTTACTAATTATCGGGTCATAGTTTACGTAGAAAATTTTCATTCTCGATAGTTCAGATATGAAATTCGAAATACAAAATAATTTAGATGTGATAATACTTTTACCCATAAATCGCCTTTGTCGAATGCGATTAATGTGTAAAAAGTATACTACTACTACTACCTTCTATATAACCATCTACGAGTTAAGTTCTAATGCATTAAGCTTTTGTTAAAAACAGATTTGGGAAAATGGACCAGTATAAGATTTAAAACAACAACATACTCAGTGGAATCCCGCAAGTGGGATCTGGGGAGGGTAAAATGTACGCAGACCTTATCACTACCTCATAAAGATAGAGAGGCTATTTCCGAAAGACCCTCAGCTCCAAAAATAACAGGCTCCAACAACAGATATGATTTAGAATATTTGAAATAATATATAAATATTTATTTATCAATTTAACTCATTAATCCAACTTTTTGCTTGAAAATTTTCCACCAGAAAGGTTGCGAATTTGCGGTTGGATAGATAAAATTCCTTCACGCCCTTAGTTAAAAGTCTCGAACTGAGACATGAGATTAGAGAAATTTTCTTTGTAAACGTCTTATTCCTTAATAAATCTTACACGATGCAAATTCAAATTAATCAAAAAACTAGTAGAACCACCAGAAATGTTGCGAATTTGCGATTGGATAGATAAAATTCCTTCACGCCCTTAGTTAAAAGTCTCAAACAGAGACATGAGATTAGAGAAATTTTCTTTATAAACACTTTATTCCTTAATAAATCTTACACGATGCAAATTCAAATTAATCAAGAAATTAGTAGAGCCACCAGAGAGGTTGCGAATTTGCGATTAGATAGATAAAATTCCTTCACGCCCTTAGTTAAAAGTCTCAAACTGAGACATGAGATTAGAAAAATTTTCTTTGTAAATGCTTTATTCCTTAATAAATCTTACACAATGCAAATTCAAATTGATCAAGAAACTAGTAGAGTCACCAGAAAGGTTGTGAATTTACGGTTGGATTGATAATATTTCTTCATGTCCTTAGTCAAAAGTCTCGAACTGAGACATGAGCTTGAAGAAATTTTACTAGAAAATATTTTATTCCATAACAAATCTTACACGATGTAAATTCAGATACTACCAATTGTCAAATGGAATTCTTTAAAAAAAGGTTAGGATAGTCACAAGATTGTGACTTTTTAGTTGATATTTTGGTTAGGAAATCAATGAAAAGTGACAAAGACTAGCACCAAATTTGTGGACCAAATCCAGTGATTAATGCATTAATTTGATTAGTAATAAAATCAACATTCCCATTAATTATGCTAATTAAAATAGTATACAAATTATAGTCTTAATTTCATGTCAATCAAGTAATCTCATCTGTTGGTTAGTCTAAAGACCATTTTTTGACACTTGAAAATGACAATTCTTCTGTTCAGCTAGATTTTTGACAATGCCAACTGTTTCTGGTTGGAATTTTGTGTCTTTCTTTGAATGACAGTTTCAGGTTTTTGAGACGAGAGTTCCCAGGAAACAGTCTCTCTACCCCTTTGAGGTAGTGGTAAGGTTTGCGTACATTTTACCTTCCCCAGACCCTACTCGTGGGATTCTACTGGGTATGTTGTTGTTTGTTCTTTGAGTGGCAGTGTCAAGGTTAAATTAGTGATTATGCTTATTACGGTTTGAACTTCTGACCTGTAGATCACCCGGACACAACTGTACTATTGGTCTAAGGCAACTGTTCCATGACTTATAGATCACATGGAGACAATAGTATCACTGCTCCAAGGCAATCGTACAGAGACAACTGTATCCTTACTCCAAGGTAACTGAATCGCGACCTATAAGTCATAAAGAAATAACCATGTTGTTGCTTCAAGGATCCCTTATAATAACACTTTGATTCTTTTAATATTGGCATTTGAGGACTGGCCGAGGGACTATGTTGCTCGGATTCTTCAAAAATGTCAATCAGTTTGTTGTCGGATCCTTTAAAGATAGTGCATTTTTATAGGATCCGAGGCTGGTGTGCCAATATTTTTAGGGAATCAGAGTCTTAACTGAAGACACACATGCCTTTTCAAGTGCCAAAAGATCAAAGCCAAAGAACATACAAAATAAGAAAATCTAATACTATGCTCAAACCTTTCGACAATGATGTTGCAACCATGTCGGATACTCCAAAAATGCATAGCTTTCAAAGGATCCATCACACACTTGATAGTATTTTTGAAAAGTTCGAGCAACATATACATACTTTTTTCTCAAAGCAGCAGTAGAAGATGAAAATGTTGACTGAACGAGGAGCTTAACGGATATGTAGTTCTCCATCATCACTATATTATATCTACAGAAGGAACTGAGGCTACACATTGTTTAAATTTCTAATACATTCACATTGAAGGGGGGAAAATGAAGGAAAACACGTGGAGAATACGATCAAAATCTCACACAATACAAAGAAAATTGATATCTACAATTACTACATAGAAGTACCTCCTTTATCTACCATCAGCTGATGTAAATGAATCTGCAAATCCAGTTGGTCTGGTGGGGATACTACCTTTACTGTCCTCAAGGTCCACATAACTTAAATCTTTTCCTTCCGATTCTTGCCAGCCCTTGACCATTTGATTGAGGGGAAGACTGTAGTCGATACCACAATAGTCCTCCGGATCATCCTCAAGAGGCTTCCATTTCTCAACAAGTGAGGAGAGCACATTCACAGCGTGGCCCATATCAGGTCGTTGACCAGGTTCTCTTGCAGTGCAATGACCAGCAAGTTCAGCTAAGGCGGAGATGCTCTCAGTTATCTCATCTTTTACATCTAGAGCTGGATCAACGGCTGCCATAAGCTTCTCTTTAGAGGATTTGGCGTTCCAGAACCATGCAACCAAGTACTGGCTTTCCTCGGGCCTATCTTCATCAAGTGCCATCATCCCAGTTAACAACTCCATTAGCACAACACCAAAGCTAAAGACATCTACTTTCGTGGTGATTTTACCCGTAACTGGACCAAATCAGCATCTCATGTTAGTTCAGAAAACAACACATTCGTATGCAAAAACAAATGCTATACTTCAGAAATGAGTTAAGCAAACTATAGGTGTCTGCAAAAGTAAAAATTGTTCATATAAACATGCTTGTTGAAAAATCATCTTTTCTCTTTGACAAAGTAAACCTTCAAAGAGCATAATTTCTCCTAATGGTTTGTGTTCACTCAGTAAATAGCATTTGCTGACACTTGAAAGGTAATATAGGGAAAAAAAATGCTTACCAGCATATTCAGGTGCCAGATATCCAAAAGTTCCAGCCAGCCTAGTGGCCACAGATTTCTCTTTATCAGGAGCAAGTTTCACAAGTCCAAAGTCAGAGACTTTGGCACGGAAATCATCACCCAGCAAGATATTTGAGGATTTGAGATCTCTGTGGATGAAGCTCTGATGTGCCAGTGTGTGTAGATACTCCATACCTCTAGCAACATCTAAGGCAATATTAAGCCTTTTCTTCCAAGAGAGAGGCTCCAACTTGAAGTTTTTCCAGCGAAAAAGATGTCTACTAAGTGCACCTTGTGGCATGTACTCATAAACCAGAATTCTTTCACTACCTTCAACTGAGTATCCCAGTAGAGACACTAAATGCCGATGTCGAACTTTTGAGAGAACATCAATTTCAGATCGAAATTCATCCAAAGCTTTGTTGCTAATAATCCCAGCCTCCATTCTTTTGACAGCTATTTGTGTCCCATCATCTAATTCTCCCTTATAAACCACACCAAAACCACCACGCCCAAGTTCATTTTCTGGAGAAAAATTCTTAGTCACATTCCGAAGTACTTGAACCGATATGAGCAAATTCCCAGCCTCAACCAAATGGGATTCACCACTGTGTACGCTAGCAGAACCACTTGCATTTAATGTGGAAAGACTTCCATTAGTGTGGTTGGCGATCGCAATCTTGACCACATTATCAGAATCATGTGGATCTCTAGGATGAACCACAAGAGCAGTTGGAGCTTGATGCTTATCTTTACTCTTCTTACAGACACAAATGTACAATGGAATAGCAAGAAGAACCAAAAGAAGAGAACCAGCAATAGGAACCACAACTATGGCTATCTTAGACTTTGAGTTTTTTCTTTCTGCTGATTGTTCACCAGGTTTAAAGATCACAGGGCTAGAATAGTTAGGTTGTAAAGATGGTACGGATGAAGAGGGTGAAACTGCAGGAGTTGTGCTGTTGTTTGGTGAAGGATTTGCTCCAGGAGGAGTAGAGACCACCTTTGGATTTCCAGTTAGAACAAGTTTTAAAGGGGTGGTAAATTTAGGCAGAGGTGGGGATATATTGTTATTACTCAAATCAAGAATAGACAGAGATTTCAAACTAGTCCAACTAGATGGAACTAAACCAGAAAGATTATTGGATCCAAGATAGATATGGGTAACGGATTCAAGTTTCGCGATTGAAGGACTCAAGGTCCCGGAAAGATTAGACTTAGACAAGTTTATGATACTAACTTTTTGGTTATTGTCACAGCTTATTCCCCACCAACGTCCATTGCAAGGGTTGTTTCCAGACCATGATTCAACAAGCCTAGAAGGATAATTCACCCCATCAAGAAACTCTATAAGTGCCATAACCTCAGGGGCACAAGCTACCCCTTGTTTGGTTTGACAAAAAGAGTTGTACAGAAAACTCAAATTAGTAGCCTTGAACTTAGGAACTGGTCCCATAAAATGATTATTATTCAAATCAAGATTGTCTAATGGCATATTTGCTAAACTTTCAGGGATTAATCCAACAAGCTCATTGGTGTTCACATTGAAATCTTTCAGATTTGTTAAATTACTAATCTCTACTGGGATTTTACCTGAAAATTGGTTCCCATGAAGCCAAAGACTAGTGAGTGACACCATTGTTGCAACAACATCTATTGGACCACTCATCCCATCACCCGACTGATCATTCAACCAAAGCATTTTGAGCACTGCATCCTTGAAAGTACCTGGAATAGGCCCTGAAAGCCTATTTGTAGACAACAACAAAACCTCTAAAGAAGACATAGTTCCAAGAAATTCAGGCAAAGGACCAGCCAAATTGCAGTTTATCATTGTCAAATTGATCAACTGAGCTGAATCTTGAAGCCCATTTGGCAATGACCAACCACTAGTGGCATTTAGAGGATTTTCATCCAAAGCCAAAACTTGTAGGTTAACAAGTCCATCAAAAAAATCAGATGGGATTGTGTCAAACTTGTTGAAATCCAAGTAAGCAAAGCTCAATTCAGACAAACCACTAAAAGATGGCAACTTTCCACTGAACTGATTCTTTTGCAAACCCAAATTTGTCAACCTTGACAACTTATTCAAATTTTGAGGTAAAGGGCCTTTCAACCCTAACCCCATAACTTGAATCTGCTGAATTCTACTACCAGTACACACAATATGTGGCCAAACTGGAGTACCACAAGGGTCTCCACCATTTTCAGGCCATTTCAACAGCTCAGGATTTTCCAACCCTTTTCTAAACTCATTGATAACAGCCAAGTCATTAGGGTCAGTGACAGTGAACACAAGTGAAGCAAAAGCAAGAAACAGAGCTACAACAAACCATATATGGTGCAAATAACACTCCATAGATAATCCACAAAGAAGCAACATTTTGGCATTTGCATTAACATTTAACAAAACCCCACTACAGCATAAAGAAACCAAGAAAGCTACTATCTTTGCCACCTAATGGAGTTGGTTCTTGAAGAGACCCCCATGTCAAATCTTGAGACAAAAAGAGGTGGAAAACATGGGGTTCAGATCACTAAACCCCAAAATAAAAAAGGAGAAACAGAGAGTGATAATTGGAGTGAGAAAAAGCACAATGCTTGTTAGTTGCTACTGCTATGGTGTTGTTCTTGCTGACAATCACAGTTGTTTTTACAGAGAAATCCAAAAAAAATGTTCTTTTTTTAAAGTTTTTAGATAAATGAAGATTTAGTAACAAGAAATGACCATAAAGAATGGATCTTTCATGAGGAATACTAATCCAAGAAGCTACAACATATTATAATGAAGTCTGGTTAGAGGGAAAATTTGTCTTGGATTTTCTTTTTTGTATAGTATTATCATGAAAAGTAGTGGTGGTAGGGGTATTATGGTCTTTTCCTTAAGCATACACCTGTATATATTTAATTGGAGCACCACTTTTTTTGTCTATTTTTTTCTTCATGTATTTCATCCAGTCACATTCAAGTGATGAATCTTGTAGTGAATGAATGAAATGTGGTCCTTATAAGGTTTGAATTTATGTTTTTTTACTTACATAGAAAGGAGTAAAGGTTGCGTATTATGGTAGAAGGTTAATAGGTTAGTAGGGAGTATATGATGATGTCTGATCTTGTAATACAGTAGGATTAGTCGTGTCTTTATATACTGTATTATTATTATTATCCATCTTTTATTTTGTTACTTTTATTGTATTTATATATTATCATTTGTTTTCCACTTTAGTCAAAAAAAAAAAAGCATATCGAGTATCTGATGCTTTTGGGGCTGATATTTTTGAAACGAGGGTCTTCCGAAAACAACTTCTCTATCTCTATGAGGTAGTGGTAAGGTCTGCGTACATTTTACCCTCCCCAAACCACACTTGTGGAATTTCATTAGGTATGTTGTTGTTGTTGTTGTTTAGTTTTTGAATTGTAAGTTAGATTTGAGGTATAATTTGACATATTATCAGAGTCAGACTCGATATTTGCCGCCAAGAAATCGTATAATTGCAGGAGGTGAAAATATCCCATTAGATTTTTTGTTGTTGTTGTTGTTTAGTTTTTGAATTGTAAGTTAGATTCAAGATCTAATTTGACATTATATCAGAGTCAGCCTCAATATTTGCCCCCAAGAAATCGTATAATTGTAGGAGGTGAAAATATCCCATTAGGTATGTTGTTGTTGTTTAGTTTTTGAATTGTAAGTTAGATTCAAGATCTAATTTGACATATTGTCAGAGTCAGACTCGATATTTGCTCCCAAGAAATCGTATAATTATGGGAGTTGAAAAATATTCTTGTTTTGTAAATGTATATATAGCATACTGAACTGTAAAACTCTAAATGAAGAATGTAAGTAGCAGTACGTGAGGAGGTGATGAATGAAATGTCCCACATGAGAGAACGAATGGAATTTCAAGATCCTTATAAGACTTCGAACTGGTTTTTGGACTATATTAGTTGCGCTTAAAACCTAGTTTGATAGTTTATTTTATTTTATTTTGGACAAAAAAGGGTTATTATAAAAGATAAACAACATCAGAAAATTCAAGTTCAAACATGAAAAATAATATAAACTCAAATTAATCAAAGATTTAAAACGAATATCAAATATCCGACGAAAATAATTAAAAGAAAAAAGAACCATTCCACTAAAATTATTGAATTTCAATGGTTTTTAGTTTTAACATACTTTTGACTAAATTGTTAATATTTTACAAAAAAAAATTATAAAATACTTTATAGTAGGTTGAATATTAATAATTTAATGCATGCCTAACAAGAAAGCATGATTATTATTGCACATGAATGTAAATTGTACCAATGAGGTTTAAATGGTTATATATTTATTCAAGTACATAAAAAATAATTTAATTATACATTTAATACAAAAAAAAATAATAGAAAAAGTATGAATATGAAAAATAATAATCTTTAACTAGTAAAAATAAATGTACTACAAATTTAATTTATAATTTTTCCATTCCTTAATAATTATTAATTTACCCATAAGTTTGGTAAATTATAATTCTTGTCCCTACTTGTGAGTGACCAATCATTGAGAGTCCACTTCCAACCATGTGGAGGCTTTTTAAATTATTTAATATTAGTAATTTCATTCTTTGAAAATAAGATTCAGATTTTCATTCTTTATTCGAAATTAACAAACTTCAGATTTAAGATTTGCTATATTATTATTTTAATATATATATATATATATCACTAAAAATAGTTGTCCCAAAATAATTATCAATTTGGATAATCAAGAGAGAATTAATTATTATTTTTTCAACTTTACCCTTAACAGTAATTACTCTAGAATTAAGAGACACATATATAGATAAAAATTTAATTATTTATAAGGGGTATATTATTCAAACAACACTCTTAATTAATTTTTTCTTAAGGTTTGTGTCAAACCTTAACATGAAAAATAAATTGGGACGAAGGGAGTAATTTCTACACTTAATTTCCTTTTATTTTGCAATTAAATGTTCATGAAATTTGCCCCAAATAATAAGAATTTAGGTTTCTATAAATGTGTATTTAAGTCCTTTAATGCATCAACATGCCTAATTATTATTTTCTAAATGGAATTTTTCACTTTTAGTGCTTCAAAATATTGATAATATTATTTTGGTTCTTATACTATTTGATTAAATATATTAATTTTTTTTATTTGTTAATAGCATGGTTTCATTTTATATAATTATTAATTTTCACAAATTTAATGAAGTCCTAAATGCTAGATCATTTTATTCTTCATGGAATCAATTAATTATGTATATATTACTCTATATTTAATTTGAGGATGATATAACTTTAAAGATAATATAAATATAATATATTTCTTCTTATCTAAAAGGACAAAAAATTACATTTTAATTAATTTAAAGTAATTTATACATAATAACAAATATGTTGTTTATTTGAAGCCTTTGATTCCCATCCAAGAAAACAAAAAACAAAGAAAATATAATTTAAAATCAAAGTTTCATTTTGATACATTGAATATTGAGCTTAATAAATGAATATCTACAAAAAAAAAAAAAAAGTAAAAAAATAAAATTTAAAAAATGAATGGATGACTTGTGCACATATTGGATTAATCATTCTTTCTCATAGAACATTATACAAATATAATAGGACAATTATTTAATTTTTTTTTTGGTGGAATGGAGGTATGATTTCTCTATCCTTACATTTTAATTAAGAATATCGAGTTTGAGTTTTTAATATAATCATTATAGAGAATATTTTTCTAATTTTAAATGAATCTTACGCAACTTAAATCTTAATTAATACATCGAAATCCTAATAAATACATCAAGCACCAATAAGAGTAAATCAAAAGAAAATATAATAGGGTTTATTACCTTATTTTTTTGAACTCTTAATCTTGTTTTGACTTATAAAAAATATTAAATAATTAAAAAGCAAATAAGTATGATCTGATAATCAATAAAGTAGAGATAACGGTAGAATTTCAAGTTTTATTTTAATAGAGATGTCTTATAACTCACCTAAATTGAAATATCATATATTACACTGATAGAAATAGCAAATACTCGATGAAATAATTATGATGCACATAGATTAACTCAAATATCACAATTATAAACAACAATAACAACAATGCTTATGCCTTAATTCCAAAATAAGTTGGGATCACTATACAATTCATCACAAATTTATTCAAGTTTAATGCACGTCATCATTTAATCAAACAAAACAAATATATTATGTACAAGAATTCATCATAAATTGATACATTCTACCACAAACCCTTTTTATTTGTTTATTTTATCAAAACTTAAAATCAACAATGCAAGCAAGTTTATACGAACAAATCTGAATACCTCTATCATAATTTTTTTTTAAAAAAAATACAGTCTGATGTACTAAAGTTCCTTGTATGCATCAGATTCAGAGAAAGGCTCGACCATAATAGTTTATTGCATACAGCCTGATCCACTAAAGCTCTCGTTACATGCAAAATTCAAAAAAGAGCCCGACTATTTTTTTTAATTAAAAAAATTATTTAAGTGTGGCATTATTTTGGTGGGGCTTGCTTTGCAAAGAAAGAATAACCACAAAGGTGGAGACAAAATTAGGTCCCATTTGTGTAGGGGCTTAAAGTCCAAATTGGTCAAAAAGTTGGGGCCATAATAGCACTTTTAAAATTTGCTTTTTGTTTTGCCTTAATTAAAAAAATATTAATGTTAATTATTATTTAATTAAAATAAAAAATAATTAGTTTTGGATTGAGAAAGATCTTCTATTTTATTTAAAGTTTTTTTAGGAACTATTAGGTCGGTGTTGGAAATACCCTTCAAAGTGCTAAAAATTTCATAAATGCCATTTAAAGATTAGTTTTATTATTAATCTCATTTAAACCCTAATTATCCAAGAAACTACAAGTAGGATTTATTGGTAATTAATTCAATAACACAACCATATAAAGTTGCATTTTAGAGGTGTAAAATCATTTTTTTTCTTAAAAAATCGTGAATATTAGATGAATATTTATATCAGGATATCATCGAAGAAATAAAATTTGAAAATCGTTGAAAATATTACTGGTGAATCAACTTCTATCAAATGTTTATGAGAATTTTTCAACGAAAATCCGTATGTCGTATTTTTTTCCAATCAACATCAATCTTTTCTTTTGATAACAACAAGGTAGATTAGAATAATTAGCCAACCCAAGGAAAAAATAAATCTAATTTTGACACTAAGCAAATATGTTTTAGTCTATTAATTGACACCTATTAATTTTAATCAACATATATGTCAAAGAAAATTTGAAAGTCAATTTTTTTGAAATTTGAGTAACAAGATTAAAACATTCGATAATCACGATAGATTTATTAATATTCACAAGTAAAAAAAAATGTGTGTTTTAATTAATTGACAGTCAAATATGCTTAATCAGATATGATCACAATAAAATGAGGAACCAAAAATGCTAATAACCCTTCTTTTAAATATTGAAAATGCGTTTAATCTTTCTCGAGAAAGAACTTTTTAATAAAAATAAAAATATAGAAAAATAACAATAAATAATTACATCTCCATGTCAAACATTTTGAAATCGACCAGAAAATTTCACTTTGCTCATTTCATATCTGACGAGAAGAGGAGGAGCAAGAAGGTTGCGACAAATTGATAACGAACATAAAATTTACCAGTTCATGATGAATTTTCGTAATAAAAATATAAAAATATAATAAAATTAAATATACAAATTCATTTTTAATTAGTATCTTGCTTTAGGAGATTATGCACATAGATAAAGTGGATCTAGTCAATATTTAGAGTTGAATTTGTGGGAATATTTTTTTTTTATAACAAAAGGCAAAAGCCAATGTTTGCTAAATCAAATTATTTTTCACAAATAATTATTTTTCGATTTGTAATTAAAAATTAAATGTTATCATAAAGTTTTAATGTCTTGCTTCTTGTAATTGCAAAATAGATATCGTTATGGAGTTCTAATTCTCATTAGATAAAACTAATAACTATTTTTTTGAGCCAGTATGTGTGATTATCAAGATTTGGCTCGTTCTTTTGTAAACTTATTTTTCGTATATGCTAGTTCCTTCACAATTAAGTTTTCTTTTCGTAATTTTGCAAAGCCTCGTAAAAATTTCTAAATTAAATCGAGCTAATTATAAGTTAAAAGTGTAATTTAATTAAGTGGCCCACACAAAAGTAAGAAAAAATATTTAGAATATTATAATATGGTGCATTAGGTACAAGTTGGAAGTGATTTGGATTAATCAAAGTGACCAAAAGGTGAAAATAATGCAAAAGAAATTAGGCAACGAGATTCGACATCTACTAAATAAATTACGTCTTTAATGAGATTCTCTTTTGTGTGCCAATACATATTTATTATTTGGAGAGAGAAAAAAAAGTCGTAAGACACAATTAATATGTGAAAAGGAAAGTTTAACAGAAAACACATAACGCGTGAGCGTCTATCAAAATAATCTCTCAATCTTTATGATGTAAGAATAAGATTCTTCTTTTTCTATACTTATAGAATTATAGGAAATGTGTTATTTCTGTTATTATATAATGAATAAGTAAAAATAAATGAACGGAGTATTATTATTCATTTATTTCCTAAAAAAAAATATTCAATAAAATCTTTGAATTTTCCGACCCCACCTAAAAAAATATTAAAAATTCTTATCCACACAAGTGTGAAAAAATTATTTGGACCAATTGCAATATTATTCAATCTATTTGCTCCACGTTATGATGAATTATTGGTTAGTCTGCTACAACAATTTTTTTACTAAGAAAAACAAAAAAAATCCATTGAATAAATAAAATTTTCATGTCATTTTCATTTCTCTCAACATTACTTTATCGTTGACGATTGTAATGGAGTGATAAATATTTTTTCAATTTTTATTAAAGGTTGGTTCTCGAGCTTGAGTTTTGAGAATGGAGTCGATCGTCTTTGTTGTGAAGGGCGTGTCATTTATAAAAGTGAGACTTCTCTACTCAAATTTAACTTAGTTGGATTCCAAAATAGACATCAGACTTCGGATAATGAATTAAAAAAGAGTTAGAGCTCATTTGGATTGGCTTTTGATTTATTTTTATTATTTTGCCTTAAAAATAAATGCTTATAAGCACTTTTTTACTTTACTCAAACACTTCAAAATTGCTTAAAAACACCTAAAAAAACTGATCCAAACGGGCACTTAATCATAAATGACCTTTTATTGTATTACTCAATCGCAGTTTAACAACTCAACTTAGATGACTCACTTACAAATACGCAGTGAAACCTTATAAATCAAGTTACTAAAATGACGTTATATTTGATCGTAAAACTAATTATTTTAGGTTATGTCACTCCCCGAGCCTACACCCTGAACGTGACCGGCACTCGAAGACCATTGTTGGTCCCCAAGCGAACCCTTACTCTGGCTAACGCACTCAACTGAAAACTTTAACATGCATGCGAAAGTTTTATGAGGTAAACCTTTACAACATTTAATAAAACTCAAAGAATCTCAGTTATAGTTTATACAAAATTTGAAAAATATCTCCTAATACATATAATAACAATCCTTAAAATATCTGAATGAATAGACTAGACTGACTTACTGACTCTACCCATGAAACCTCTACCATACTGAAGATAGGTGCCGCAACAAGACCCACGGCTACCTGACTATAAAATAAAATACATAAACTAGACTAACTAGAGTCCTATGAAAGCGAAGATATCTCATCAACTGCTTCTGGAAAGTTATCTTACTGAATGTCTGTTATCATGTGGATACCTGAATCTGCATCATAAAACGATGCAGCGCCAAAGCGCGTCAGTATGTGGAATATACGGTATGCAAAATGGCCAAAACAAGAAAACTCAGGATTCACCGCTCAAATCATAGGCTTAATGCAGAAAATAACTCAATAACATAAGCGATGCGAAATAATTTAAATATCTTATTTAATGCATAAATAAATGCAACTTAGTCTGTATCTGAAAGTAATATATACTTTAACTTGGGGAGTTTCTCTGATCGACAACCATTACCATGAGGCTTGTGATGATACAGCGTCTTGCCCACGTTGCCAGAGTCATCCCATACCTTGCCAGGATAAAGGACGAAGTGTTGGGGATCCATATAAATCGGTCCATCTCAGTGGCATATGATGAGTACAATCCTATCCTACGTTGGCTACGTAGTTTATGAGGTTGGAGTTATTTGAACTCGTACCTATATTGATGCTCAACATTACTCCCAAAACATGCATGGTGCTCATTAATTGTAAAAATGTTCCACTTTAGGGGAAAATTGGAAATTTGTTACTTGGCGCCTTGACTCAACATATTTTCTTTAAACTGGATTTTCTTTCTCGAGACTGTTAATGCTTTCTCATAACTAATAATGATTTCTAAAAAAAAAAGTAGGCACACTCTTTACTGACAAAATAATGCATAAAATTTGTGTCTTTTCTTCAACTTTGTCTCAAGACAAACCTTTAAAGCATATGCTCAATCTCAAATCCATTTTACTCGAATTATGCTCAAACTCTATGTAAATACTGTAAGAAAATAAATATTCTTCAATTCAGGCAAGGCATGACCATAATGATTTCAAAACTTCTTTAGGATTCTTGTAATTGTAGTAATACTTCAAGAATTTAAAGAGATATACTCAATAATAAAGTTCTTAGCATAATAATAATAAAATAACAAGGATTTCATGATAAGATTTTAAAATTTCTCCATAAGATCATAGGAATACAATTGACTTGATTCTTGACTAGAATTTTTTATCAGAAATATAGATTAGACACGAAAATAGAATTTTAGGTGGCCTTACATACCTGAGCACAAATTTTCTTGAAAATTTGGAGAGACTTTTTGAAGCCCTAACCCTTCTCTTTTTTTTCCTAATCGCTATTATCTGAAGGAATTACGTGAAAGTGAAAAGAATGATGTAGGTTATTGATTTTTTGGGCGAAAACGACCTCAAAATGATGGGATTTTGGTCTAGAATGAGTGAGGAAAAGACTAGAATGCCCATACTTTTTAAAACTAAATGTCAAGTATCGTGGTGGATCAAGTCCGCAACGTGGACTTGTTGCACTTCAGTTCATTTTTTTACAAAAAACTTAACACGCGTTCAGAAACTGTTTTTCTATAAAATAACACATAAATCACATTTGTAAAATGCGTTTTATGTGTAGTTTATGTAAATCGCACTTGTCAGTGCACTTTATGAACAAAACTCAAAAATAAACTATCATGGAGTAGGTCCGCGAGTCGCATACCCTTCTGGTTTTGTAATTTTGCTCCGAAAAATTATTTTTTGATCTGATTGGCCCAAAATTCAATCGAGATCACTTTACCACACAATTTTTGGCCCTGATTGATATTCCGGCCTCAGATTTGGCAAATTTTTTTTGAAAAGATGCGTTATGCAAACAATCTTTTGTCTAGGGGTATTTTGATAATTTCCAAGGTGTAACGAGTTATATTATCGAACTTCATTACAACAACCATTCTTGCCGTTCTATTATAATAGCTTGATTTTTTAAAACTATTTTTTAAAATTATATTTTACTTCTCTATTACAACATTTTACCTATAACAACAATAGCCTAGGGTTAAAAGGGCAACTATTTTCACACAACATATCAAAATAGATCCTCTCTAAAAAATAAAATGTATATATATTGTCTTATCAAACCTTATTTTATGAAATTACACAAAATATGTTATTATTATTGTACATATATATCCACACTATTTTTAATTTAAGCGATTGATTAGAGATGATTTTTTCTTAAAAAAGTTTCATTTTTTCAAAATATGTTTTGTGAGTGATGTTTAAGCCCATTGGGCTCTTCCACTCTCAAGTTGGTGTCTACTTTTGTTGGGTTAAAATAGGAAAAATAGAGCCAATCCAAATAGATGAGTTTTCGTATATAGTCATTCAAAAACACTTTAATTATGCTTCATAGGTATAGTTTGAGTGATTACATTTTGTAACTATAGTTATAGCAACGTTTGTATAATTCGTGCAACATTTGTATACGTTTGAATAATTTGTTATACAATTCGCAGTTTTTGTATAGCGTTTGTATATTTCACTACACAATTCGTGCATAACGTTTATATAATTTGCTATATATTTCACAGTGTTTGTATATTTCGCTATACAATTTGATTCCCGCGCAATTTTTGTATAATCGTGCATAACGTTTGTATAAATAACACTAATTGTACAAAACTCAAACTGTAATTACATCTAGATGTTTGTTGCGAGCTGTAATTAATTCAAACTATAACTATGTTAGCTAATTAACCAGTATACATTTACTTATTCGCGTATTTTTTTCATTCAAAGATCATGTATTTTAATATAGTCATAATAATTAATTTGTTGAATTAATGTCAATTTTTAATATCGAAGATATGGTATAACGGATCAGATTATTCATTTCTTAATATAAAATTTCAATTTTCGAGCCTTTGATTTGAGAAAAATTCTTGGTAGAAGCGCTTACCCTAATAAACCCTATGTATCAAATTTAAATTAGTCGAATTTCAAAATAAATATCGAATTACCAATGAAAAAAAATCAAAAATAAGAAGAAAATTTCAATACTCTTTATGCAAGTTTCATTCAACAATCTAAAATCACTAATAATAAATGTTACTATCATCACTCATAGCCTATTTAATCAAACAAGTATTTTAAGAGATTAATAATTTATATTTGAACAATATTTTCAAAAAAATAAAAATAAAATTTACACATCAACAATGATGAAATCCTACTACGTAAGGTCTGAGAGGGTATAATGTTAGCATATCTTATAACTATCTGGTGAAGATACAAAGTCTATTTCCAAAAGACCCCGACTCAAGTGAAACAATATTTTTACATATTAAATTCTTAAAAAAAAGAAAATTATAACAAATTTATAATTTAATAAATATAAAAATTTTATATAGTATAAATGAACCACATCCTAAAATAATTAAAAGTACTTATATATTTTTTAAATAGAAAATTAATTATTATTATTATTATTTTTTTGAAATTATTTTTAGGGATTCAGCTAGGTTTGTTTTGAGCTCTTTTTTTCTCTCCTCTCTTTAGTAGCTCAAGCCTTCAAACTTTTTTGGAGCAATTGTCTTCAGAAACACAGTTTTTTCTTCATAAAGTTTCAATCTTTCCTTAATAATCTTCCATTAACAAGTAAGTACTCTTTTAATTCGACTAATTTAGCTCCTTTTTTTGAAGTTTAGTAAGCTGTTTTTGGTGGGGCAATAGTTGTTGTGCATAGAACATGAACATAAATCAAAGAATCAGTGATTTTTGTGTTTTTTGGAAATGGGGTTTCGACCCATTACAAGTATCTTGTGTTTCTTCTGTAAATTTGTGAACTTTTATTTTTATGTTATATAATAAGGGGTTGTTTGGTTAAGCATTAATAAGAAAACCCAAACCCAATTGTTAGTATTTTGTTTTGGGGTAATAGTTATTGTGTATAGAACATGAACAAAAATCAAAGCATCAATGATTTTTGTGCGTTATTTGAAATGGGTTTTTGATTTATTATAAGTATCTTGTTTTTCTTTTGTAAATTTGTGAACTTTTTTATGTTATATAATAAGGGGTTGTTTGGTTAAGCATTTATAAGAAAACTCAATTGTTAGCATTCTGTTTTTGGGGCAGTAATAGTTGTGTATACAGCAGGAACAAAATCAAAGAATTAACTATTTCTGTGTAGACCCATTACAAATATCTTATTTTTCTTTTGTAAAAATATGAACTTTTTTAAGGCAGAGGCAAAAATGCTAGGTGATTTATGTGATTCTTCCAATCTGTCCTGACCTTGTGGATAGAGTTACCTAGTATTGGTTGCTCGTAGAATCAGTTGAGGTGTGAGAAAATTGGCCCAAATACTACAGTTATCAAAGAAGTAATTTATGGCTTGAACTCTTAATTAGTGGTGACAGAAGACAAACTTGCTTGAAGTTTACCCCTTTTTTCCCAAGTTATTTTTCTTCAACCAAATACCTAAATAGTTTGGGAGTGAGTTGGCTCAAGGGATTAAGTGGGTTATCCCAATATAAATTTTGAGATTAAATTTATCCCATGTTTGATAGGGTTGGAGGTGTTAGCTAAAATCAATATTATTATTCCAAAATCTTGATATAACTTTAGGTGGGATAAGCTATTCAGATTATGGTCCAAGTAACAACCCCTTATAAAGTTTATGTTTTGGTGTTCTAGGCTAGCAGCCGTAAGCTAGTATAACTGGTACCTCTTCTCTTCTTTCCATCTGCCCTAAAACTACTTTTCTATTGTGATATGTATAGTAGTTCTTTTAGATGATTACAAGCCTTAAACTTCCTTGCATTTTGTCTAAATTACAGTATCTTTGGTGGGGTTTTGTATAAAGCTATCAGCAACCATTAACAACAACAGAGGGAAAGATGAAGTTGGATGTTAACGTTTTGAGATACCTTTCTAAAGATGATTTCAGGGTCCTCACTGCTGTTGAGATGGGCATGCGCAATGTCCGTAACCTCCCCTCCAAACCTTATAACTTTTTCACTTTATTTATTTGTATTTTTTTAATGATGGTTCTTTTTTTTTTTGTTTCAGCATGAAATTGTACCTTCTGAGCTCATTGATCGTATTGCTCGCCTCAAGTTAGTCGATTTTTCTGAATTGAGAATACATTAGCTGTTGTGTTGTTTTCTTAGTTTAGATTTAATTGTTTTTAGGCATGGAGGCACATATAAAGTGTTGAAGAATTTGCTAAAACACAAATTAGTGCATCATGACTCTTCTAAATGTGAGTATTTTGATTGTTTTTTTTTTGTTTTCTTAAAAAACTACAGTATTGGGGCTACCTTCTTATTCTGAATTTGATTTGTTAATGTTGCTGTGTAGATGACGGATTTCGACTCACATACCTTGGTTATGATTTCCTTGCAATAAAAACTTTGGTTAATCGCGGGATGTTTAATGGAGTGGGTCGTCAAATTGGTGTTGGAAAAGAGTCTGGTAATCTTTTATCAATGTTCATGTGTTTAAGTATTACTTTTGTTACTTTATAATTTACACTTCCGTGTATTCGTTTTTTATAGATATTTTTGAGGTTGTTAAGGAAGATGGCACAGTTCTTGCAATGAAGTTACATAGACTTGGTAGGGTTTCTTTTAGGGCAGTCAAATCAAAGCGTGACTATTTGAGGCATCGTAGTAGCTACAATTGGCTGTACTTATCACGACTTGCTGCCTTGAAAGAGTTTGCTTTTATGAAGGTAAGTGCAGTTCTCTAATTTGCCTTATCGTCTTTGAATTTGGAGATTTTATTATTTTTTAATATTTAATGCTTGTGTAAACAGGCGCTAGAAGAACATGGATTCCCTGTTCCTCATGCTGTGGATTGCAATCGACATTGTGTGATTATGTCACTTGTCCCAGGCTATCCACTGTAAGTACTGCACAAATATAGTAGTGATGGAGATATCTGTAAAACTAGATTTTCCTAATTTCTCTGAACTCCTGTGAACTTGGTGTTATTTACATACCAGTATATAATGCAATGTTTTAGTCTATGCCTAGTTTTACAATGTTAGCTGTAAGGATGCAAGACAAATTACTTATTCCTAATCACTATCATAACTTGGAAAAAATAGTCTTTGTGGTATTTGAAGTTATGTATAACCACAACTTTTTCAGTAATTGAGGCTTTTGTATTGTAGTAATGGATTCTCCTTAGCTTGCTTCACAGCACTTCTCTATCATGTTCTGTGTTTTTCTGTTCTTTAAGTTTGTTAACTTCATGTACCTTTGTATGATCAAATTATGTGGCTAAACTGACCTTTGGCCTTAACTAAGTTGGTAGTTTTAATTAATCTTCCCAAATACTTTTTAGGGATTCTTGCTCCTGCATAAACCTTATAACCTCGCTTATCTATTTTGTGCTTATAGCAACAACTCCTTGTAACATACATGGAATACTTGGATACCTATTTAATAGCATTACGAGAATAATGTTGAGTCTGTAAAAGCAATTGTTATCTAGCAACTTAACCTTAGATAAAACATATTCTTGATCTTCAGCTATGTGTGCATTATTGTTGTATTTTGGTTTCTTCATAGATATAGTGGCTGTAATACTTATAAAAATGGTCATAATAGTGTGCAGGTTAAGGAGCTGCAAAACCCAGACGTGGTTTTTGAAACAATCATTGGTGCTGTTGTTCGTTTGGCAGAACACGGGCTTATTCACTGTGACTTTAATGAATTTAACATAATGGTATTTTACAATCCTTCTTTGATTTATTTAAAGCTATCATTATATCGAACTGCTATAATTTTTTGTTTCTTGTGGCTTGGTTCGCTCAATGTGCAACTGGAATATGTTGTTTCATTTTTCATTTCTTTGCCCATTTCAATTCCTCTGAATTTCATTGTATAGGCTTATATTAGACCTGTTCATTAGTTTTCTGATTCTCCTTGTGTGACTAATTGGACTACAGATTGATGATGATGAAAAGGTCACCATGATTGATTTCCCGCAAATGGTTTCAGTCTCTCATCCTAATGCCCAAATGTAAGATACGTTCCCGTTTTATTCCATCTAAACAGTCTTTTGGAGTTCTGTTTTTCTTTTTTGTTTTGCCCCTTCATTTGGAGTGTTGTGTGCTATGGATTGTGCTCTTAGAAAATTGTTGTCCCTCATACAAGTTTGTATATTCCAGGTATTTTGATCGTGATGTGGAGTGCATCTATAAGTTCTTTGCAAAACGGTTAGTGAATCACTCACTTTTGTTTTATGTGGAGAAGTTTTATCTGTTTGACCAAGAAACTACTGTGAAGACTTCTTCCACTTTATGATGTATTTCTGTGACCCATCTTTAATTGACCTTTTTAACCTGCAAAGTATTTTGCTGCTACATATGAATTTGGGACACTAAATTTTCCTTTGAAACGTGAGCTCATAGTTTATCTCTCTTATCTATCTTTAGGTACAATATGTCATTTGATGAAAATGAAAATGATTCTGTTGGTTCGGCAGTCGAGATAGATGAAGATGGTCGGCCCCAGTTTTCTGAAATAAACAAGAACAGCGGCTTCTTGGATAAAGAACTTGCTGCCAGTGGTTTTACGAGAAAGGATCAAGATGAGCTTGAAAAGGTAACAATCAAACAGCTCAATTGCAACTAAAATTGTGAACCTTAAAGAAGAAGTAACTTTCTGGATATAGCTATCTTCCATTAAGAAGGGAAACAAATGAAGAAAACAATGTTTAGATTGAATGACTTTTTCAGAACCCATTGAAGCTGTCTGTCAGATTGTTCTGGAAACTTAAGTTTGAATACTGCAATTGTCTGACAAATGCAATGGTATTTGTTGCTGATGGTTGTCTAAGTCGGATTGATTTCATACAGGTTTCCGCACGATGCGGACTGATGAATGCAAATTTTATGGTCTGTCTTAGTTAAGACGAGGCTAGAGGATGTAAAAAGTTTTTTTTTTTTGATAAAGTAGAAGATGTGAAAAGTTTACACTTTAGTCTGGTGAAATATAGGATAAGCATCTGAGAATGGAGTGAAAAACATTGATCATCAGCAAAACTTGTATTGCAGCGACTTCATAAAAGAAGATTAAATTATAGTGACTTATGGCATGATGAAAATAGACAGACAACAAAAGAGAATGGGAAAAGAATTATTGTGTCTTGCAAGCTGGCAGCTTGATTTTATTGGGATGTACAAATTTGTTTTGTTGGGGATAAGCATTTTCTTTTCCTTTTATGTTATGTTGTTCCTCCATCATTCGTTATTATGCAGAGATGGGGAATTTTTTTATTCTACTTTCCCATGCAGCCCCGCAACTTTACTTCTTTTAACCAAAACCTTTAGGGCTAGGTCACTTTCTTTGAAGGAAGTAAAGTTTACTGAAAGGCATGAAGTTGCTGGCTTTTGATTTTTTCCTTTCTGAAAACCTGGGAGGCTGGTTTTGTTGGATGTGCTGCAATGCTGTGAAGATACTTGTTCTTGCCCTGGGCACATGATAATCTCAATATCGTCCTTCTGCTTGTGTCAAACATAGCATCATTGACTCCCTTTTATATGCATACCTTTTGAAAGAAAAACTTAATTGCAGCTTAATCTCTTATGATTTTGAATTTGAATCGCCTGTTGTGTACTTGACTTCGTATTTGTTCTTTACTTCGTTTGCAGTTGACTGAGGGAGCACTTGAAAAGTGTTCAGATTCAGAGGATGAAGGAACTGGTGATGAAGAAGATATTAATACCACAAACGTCAAGCAGTTCGAGTTGTTGCACTTGCAGAAGGTAGTTCCCCTTCCTCTACTAAGAAGTAAAGAGATGAGAGACAAAGACTTGTAGTCATCTCCGATTAAAGTCATAACATGGAATCTTTCTGGTTCTTTTGGTTGATAAGGGGATTTGGGACCTAATTCTCTATGCTATTCTTTCTTGAACATAGTAATGTGCGATAAAATCAAACTTGGACCATAAAACTTTTATATAAGTTTCACTAGAAATATGGAACATAAGAAGATTCTCAAACAGTTCTTGTAATAATCAAAATAATAATTAAAAAAAAAGATAATAGCAGTTGAGCCATCTTTGTAAATACTTTTTAACACTTCTTTGATGTGTTAAATGGAATTTTTATTGACTTGCTAAAAAAGCTTTAATGTCAAGCAAAAGCAGAGAATCGAGCCATTTGACATTTTTTCACATATGCGAGAAAACATCTTATTCTATTTTTAAAATTGCTTTTAAAAGCTTATGAGATATAATCTAATTAGTACAAATCTTTCTAGAAAACTTTCCTAAACCATTGTGATTGTCTGGTGTAGAAGTTATACAAGTTTACTGTGTTGTTTGAACTTTTGCTGAAAACTTGTTTCGATCAGTCATAATTATGTGTTGATTGATGATTTGAGTTCACTGGCAGTTAAATCGCTTTTTATAGCACTAGACATTACCCTCCTAGCTGTTTATGTAAATCAGATACTCCTGAAACAGTTGTGTTACGCCCCTGATCGGTTATCACTGTATAGTTTGCTCATCTGTAGGATATTTTATCACCACTCTACAGAATAGGGTAATGCTTAAAATAATAATTTTTTCCCTAATATTGAAAGGGGTCCCAGTGTGACCTGTGGTTTGAGCTGTGGAAGCACCCACTTATGCTTGTATTAGGTTAGATTGTCTACATCACACCCCTTGGCTGCAGCCTTTCCTCGGACCTGCATGAACGCAGGATGCTTTATGCAGTGGATTGCTCTTCTTTTCCCTTTTTCTTTTCAGAAATATCATACATTATTAGAGCTTTGCTTATCTTCTATATTGAATAAGCTAAGGATGCATATTCCACTTTGCTTCTCTCTGGCAGTTGTGTCATGGGCATATATTTCTCATGTAGATGAAAAAAGAGAACAATTGCCGCGTCTCTTGGCATTTACTTAAGATATTTACTCTTGCAGGAGGACGTTAATCATCAAGCTGGGGATGATGAGCCTGACGATAATCATCAAGTTGAGGATGAGCATGATCCTGAGGACAAGGGAGAGTCTGAGTCTGAGTCTGAGGATGATGCTGAACTAGAGAAGAGCCTAAGCAAGCAGAGGAGGAAGGCTATCCAAGCTGCCCGTAGAGGGAAGAGGAACTTTGCCTCGAGGAATACATACAAGGACAAAGGTGGGAAATCCTCTCAGAATTCAAAGATCCATAAGCAATTGAGTGGCTGGTGAAGTACATGAACCAGGACGACTTTGCACACTGGTAAAGTACATCCTATTCAGTGTCTCTTGAAGGCCAATGGACGAAATATCTTTGGCGTTAAGTTGTTGAAGGGAATATTATATAGAGGGGCTATCACTAAGGTCCTGAACTATACAGTTTTGACTTGGATATGCACTGCCCTAAATGTCTGTCTTGTATATTTAAAATTTTGGTAGCATGTTTGACAGAACATGAAGGCTTATTGTTAGTAACTTTTGTTGCTTGGATTGGGAAAAAAAGAATTACTTTGTGCTACTTGGATATATTCTTACATCCAGTATCTTGATTATCTGATTGGAACATACTTTTGAGGGACTTTCGATTGCAGGTTAAGGTTTACGTATACTCTACCCTGTCTAGACTCTTATCTGTCAAATTACAATGGCTTTGTTGCTGCTGTTGTTAGGTGAATTGCATATTTACAGAACTGAAACAGAAACATACCCTACCTAAATAAAGATGAAGGGAAATGAAACTAAATATCACAAATACACACAATCACAATAGTCATATTACAACTACTACTTTTGGAGGCAAAACAGCACATAACAAAGAGCAACAGATACAGAGCCTCAGAACATATAGCAAGAGGCTCCAATGGATTAAGAGTGCTCACTTTCCGATCCTATAGCGCGCATTATTACATATCGAGAAATGATAATACTAGCTAACGATAGGTGGCAAAGCTGCAAGGCTTGGTTCAACAACCTGCAACAAGCCAATTGTTAGCCTCGTTGTCAGATCTTCCGCAGACACCTTCATCACATCCCTCCGCATGCCAATATCAGCTGCATAGCGACTGGCACAATAGACCCCAACAGCTGTTGCTACCATCCCATATACATTGGTGGTGACGAGACGTAGTGGTGTTGACATAACAGCTGCAAGTGGTCCACCAATTATAGACACTGCTTGTCCACTTTGTCCCATTGTACTCTGATCTACTACGAGCAGTCCTGTCTTACAGTAGATAGCGAAGTCCTCACAGTTGTTCTTGAACACATTGTACAATCCAAAGCCGTTAGTGAGGAGGTAGTTTGCTCGATGGACCACAATATCATCTGGATCCGAGACTGCAAGAGTGCATGTTCCTCCACGTGCTTTTGCAAGGAAGAGAGCGGGAGTTACAGCATATTCAAAGCGATAGAGGATTCCTCCAGCAAGAAAGCAGTCCAAACATGACATGACTACTCCATGACCATCTGATGGTGGGGTGCAAACGGTACAAGGAACAGTTGATCGAGTTGGAATTGAGCTTACCAAGATATGATCCAAAACAGTCCCAGTTCCTACTTCTTGACCACGTCTTGTGAAGTGAACGACTTTATTGTCTCCAACATAGATACCTGTTATTTAGGCATATCCAATATGATTAGAAAATAATGTGTATTCCATAGTTTATTTGCCACCAACATAAAATCGTAAGATCAAGGAAATCAAGAAACTAGATGGCTGAAGTGATTCAAGGCATAAGCAAGATCAAAATTAGAATAATATGCCAAAGTGTAAACACTTGGATAGCATTAGCTATGCACTTTAAATCTTCTCTAGACTAGTATGAAACTATGAATGCTGGCAAGTGCCATCTGCCTTGAACTTACATATAGACCAATCGCCCTTCGCTATAGCAAGCAAATTACTCATAAGAGAAGTATTTAAGGATTTTACCAATAACATCATTGGATCATCTTCCATTTTATAATTAACTGCTTTATTAAGTAAACGAGTCCACCCCATATTCGCAATGCCAAAGGCTTAAGACTTGGAACAAGAAGAACCTCCAGAATGTCGCGAGATTCTCCACTACAATACAAATGAAGTGGGTGGGTAGGGGGGGGGGGGGGGGGGGGGGGGGGGGGGGGGGGGGGGGGGGGGGGGGGGGGGGGGGGGGGGGGGGGGGG